>WAAG01013809.1:6258-26096 GCA_013390105.1 Tichodroma muraria | reverse complement strand
AGAAAAAGAAAAAGAGAAAAAAAGGATACATTTGAGGGTTAAGGAAAAAGAAAAAGGAAAACCACTAAGGTTTACTCCTTGCTACATCCTTGGGTAGGAAAAGGTTAAACAGTCAACATTTTTCTTTTCTTAGTATGTTAGAGAACTGTACATCAGACACATTGTCTGCCAAATGCTTCATTTACTACCAGCTGCATTTTTACTTTGTTGAGAGATAGCTGAAATAAAATCACTGTTCTTTGTGCAAACGACATGCTAAATAATGTACGGCTACAAGATTATTAAATAGCAAAGGCATTTGATAATATTAGAGTCAACCGCAAGTCCCACTTCTGCTGATGCACAGAATTTTGAGTAATTAGTCATTGCATAGAGTGTTGTATTTATATCCCCTTGAGCCTCAGACGTTAGGCCACAAAGTCAGGAGACAAAGAATTGCTGTTATTAGGAGGACTGTTTTGGATTTATTTGTATTCTAAGGCTTTATTTCAGTGTCCACTTCACTCCTCTGGCTCAGGCTTCCTCCAAACCAGAAGATACAGCTAAGTCAGAGAATTTTAGTGTAAACCATATTTTTACAGACAAGACCTCTTAAATTCAAGCAGAAGCACTTCAATCAGTTTGCAAAGCCCCCAAAGAAGCACAAGTGGCCTGAGGTTATATGAAAAGCCTGGGAAAAAGGCCTCCCAGGTTCTGTTCTGATCTCTAACAGACTTCTCATGGCTTATATGCAACACATTAATAGCAGCTCCAATTTATGGACAGATAAATTGGGATACAAAGAAGACACGTAACTCTTCCAAGGATTTACAGCAAGTCTTTTGCAGAGCCCTGGAACTCTTAATCAGTCCTTTGTTCAAATTGCTAAACCACACTGCCTTCTATAGACCACAATTGTTGCACAGGCCTGAATACTGTGACATATCTAAAATTATATAGCTATACCCTTATATGAGGCTTTATTAAAATAAAAGTTGTGTAACATCTTCAGAGTTCAATACAAAGCTGCTCGGTGAGCAATCTACTGTCTAAAGACAGCCTTCATAATTCTCTCTTTTAGTAGAAGAGACAGATCTAATAAATTGTAATAAGATGTCTGAGGGAAACAACAGGATTTAAACACAAAACATCTGATGACAATTCATATTGTAGCAATGAGCCTTTCTTTTGCAGAACTGAAAAAATGTTAACATTTTTGATTATGACAAATAGCATGTATCATATCTCTGAGAATATTGCACAGAAAAGGATTATATAGAAGAAATCATATGCTTATGTCAAATTTCAGGCAGAGTAGATTAAATGTTGAATTTTATCCTTTCTCCTAAATGACTTTCATGTTTACAAGCATGGCACTTCAACCTGTGAGCTTCTCTTAGCAGGTTCTGCAATCTCTGTATCCAACAAGCACAACTAGACAGGGAAAATGCTGGTAATGTTAAAAATTACATGGCAAATGTAATGGTTGTGCTCAGAAATACTGTGAAGTTAAACATTCTATGTTCTCCATGACATTTAAAAGAGGAATCATTGACTTGCTGGGATTACTAGGGGCACCATTGCGAAAAGCGATTCCAAATTTTCATTTAAATATTGTGTGCCCAAGTGCATCCGTCTGCCTTTCAAGAAAATACATCTATGCCTAAGCCAGACATGCAGATGCCTGATCTCCTGGCTGTGAGCGTACTAATGCAGGACTTTTTGCATACAACAGTGGTATGTGTAAACCTAGAAGTCAACTGATGAAGAGATCTTTAATTAGAGCAAACATACTATGCATTTACAAGACCAGATGAGACAAAAATTAGAAAGTCACCCTAACTGGTGCAAGTATATATTCGTCATCTTGATCCAAGCTGGGCTATGGAGCAAACTGGAGGTTCTAAAAACTAATTCTAGATGACCTCCCCAAAATGATATCTTGGTACTGTAACCTAGAAATGGGGGGCAAAGAGAGGGGCAGCCTGGGCTTACTTAGAAAGCCCCCCATTTTCCACTAATACCACTGCACAGGAGAGATTCTGCCAGTGCCAGCTCTCCCATTCGAATCATGGACCCTAGACAGGACACCCCACCTCCAACTGCAAGGACCAAACACAGAGCAAATCCCAGAGCCAGCAGACACGTTCCACCCTGCCATAGCCACTGATCATCAGGCTGCCCCACCTCCAGAGGAGGCCTGGCATGGCTCTGAAGCCCAGATCCTGAGTAACCTGGAGCTCCAGACAGCCTGAATGTCTCTCTGAAGTCCACCTGCACATTCTAAGCCCCAGGCAGGCCTCTGGCAGTATCCTAGGGACTTGACTTTATTTCCAGCTGTCACTTGAAGTGCTCAGCTCCATACTATCCCATAGTGGTTTTTTTTTCAAAATGGAAGGGAACTAATCTCACTGCTGGCCAAATTCCAGCTTTGAGTAATTACATTCTTCTGACAAATTTTCCTTGGCAGTTTCAATGGAATATAATTAGTAAATGTAAATAGATGTAAATAGTGCTGTAAATTATACTTTGTGTGATTGTCAGAAGCAGAGGGGGAGCGCGAGGGTGAAGGGGCAAACAGAGCAGAGCGTCACTCTCCAGTGTGGATGATGTTGTGGCCTTCTATCTCATCAGACCACGTATGTCTCTGCCAGGACGGCCTGTTCAGGACTACTGCAGCAGCAGATGTCAAAATCCAGGATCATCATGCGGCTCATCACACAGATCATCCCCTTCACTTCAAGTACAATTCTGACACGATGGTGTTCGGTCATGTCCCACAGCTGTTTGTGAGCAGCTGCCGTGCTCCACCTCAGCTGTGCTTCTGCTTCAGCAGCGGGCAAACTGCTTCTCACACGCGCAACCCGAAAATGTGTGTACATGATATTATTGTTTCCTATGAAATGCTTATCAGATTTGTGAGTGATTTGCGAAACCTTCTGCTACCAACAGAAGAAGTGTCATATAAATGGAATTATATAATTATCCTTCACAGCTATTTTAATGTAGCTACATGTACTAGTTTCACCTAGAGTAGAAATAGCTTCTTCCAAAAATAAAGTAAATGCATATATTTAGCTTAATATAGTCAAGTAAATTTAAAAGCAACTATTTAAAGTAATGAAAATAGAATATAATGTATACCTATATTAGTACTTTATTATGTGTTAAATGTCTCATGTACGTCAACTGTTTCAAATACAAATTGATACAGCTGGTGGGCTTAATCAGATCTTTCTGTCATACAGAAAAATTGAGGACAATTTTTCAATAATTCACTTATTTTTCTGTTTATTCAAAATTTGCATACAGAAAGTAGATAGCAGGAACTAGTAAAATGAAGGGAAAGTTAACTTTCTTAACAAAAGTTTATTGCACTATTTAGCTATAGCAGGAGAAACAGATGTTTCAGCTTTACAATACCATGTCTTGCAAAACTTCCCTCTGAACGACTATTCGTGCTCTACATGTTTTGGACTGTGTATGGAGAGCTCTGCTAGCAGTCATGAGAAGCATTGCATACATTACTAAAGCCCACACTAAGATAATTAGTGCTAAAAAAGAAATCAACAGGCCTTTTTTCCCCTCTTTATAGTATTGATTTAGTGTGGGTGAAAAACGCCAGATTTTCAATCTTGAAGATTCATGTTCCACCACGGAGTGGGAGATGGAGCCAGCTTTCCCCAGTGTTCTGCCAATAAACACTTAGATTAACCACCTCAAGGGTAGGGAGGAAGAGGCAGGCTCTACAGCCTATCCCCTAACCCTTAGTGTCTCTGATGAACCTGTGAACATGGAGAATGGGGAGTACACAAACTGGGAGAAGGAACTCAAATTCTTAATCTTTGTGGCTGTACCTACCCAAGTATTTTGTTGTTCAAAAATTCCTAAAATTGCTGTGGACAACAGAAATTACCAGGGGTCAGTACTGAAGTTGCAGTGCTGCAGAGGGGACTCTGGGCAGTGGTAGCAGCCATGGAAAATTTCTACAGTGAAAGGGGACTTTGAAGCTAATTTTGTATCTTGCATGTGTATCTTCTAAATGGCAAACTCAGTTTTTTAATAAGGACTCAGTAGCCTTTTGCAAATGTGTGTGATAGGTTAACTCTTTGTCTGGCAGTAACTTTACCTTCTGCAGATCTAAACAGTATCCATACAGATACAGGCACATAACCCAGTGTGACTGTGCCCTGTCCCTCAGATGCTGAAATCAGGGCAGTTTAAGGTAGCAACTTTTTTTTTAGTATCAAACAGCAGGCTAAGAGCATACACATGAACAACAACTCTGAATACCCTGTGGGTAGGTGGCTACTTGGTAAGCCACCTTACAAGTTTGATCCTTCCCCTGGGGAAGGATCTACTGTGGACATGCCTTGAAGAAAGTAACATGTCCTACTAGAATGTTTAATGCTTATTTTAATAATAGAGCAATCCAGGTCATTTGAGAATTACATCATTTTGCTTAGCGTTTGTAAGGGTTGCTTTAAAACCACTTGCTTTCAGGCAAAGTGATAATCAGGCTAAGCACTGTAAGACTTTTATAATGGAAGGCCAACACATATTTTTTTATTCAGGCTGCAAGAATAAACCAAGCACAGCTGTTTTACTGAAAACAACCCACTGGTATTTAAGTAGATTAACAAAATTAACTGTGAAAATCCTCTGCTATGTAGAAGCCAATAACCTGTTGGCCACAAGGAGGCAGGGCAAGGATTTAGTAAATTAAAAGAAACTGTTTTTATTTAAAAACAGAATTTTTTTTTTAAAAAAGAGGAGCATTACATTCGTTCAGACATGAAACTCTGAACTGCTAGCAAGATAAAAAGCATTTTTCATCCACAGTGTGTGGTTTCAGTATTGCTGTTTTATTCCAAGAGCAGCAAATCTTTATCTCTAAGATATCAAACAATAGCTGATCTGGAAGCAATTTTCTTCTTTTGAAGAAGCAGATCACATATATTTCTTCAACATCACTTCTGTGTGATAAAGAAAAAGCTCTAACAGTAAGCTTTGATAGCAGCAGTGGATTTACCAGCTCAGAGCAAGAAACTGTACTGCCAGGTTCACAAGGTGTTGCTCCCAAGCTAAGAAATCCTGTTTCTGAACAGCTTTGGGAGCTCTGCCTTTCACTTCCTTGGCACTTCTAATTCTGGGCTAAAAGCAAGCAGAGGCAATTTGGCATCTGTAGTGCTCTACCAAGAACCTTATGCAGAGAACAGTGATGTCTCCTTCCCTTAACTAGAAATTTAAGACATTCCAAAACCAGTACTAACCCAAGGTCAAACTTCTAAATGACAAAGGGGCAAAAGGGGACAATTAAACCAAAGTATCTCTATTTCAGAGTTTTATAGAAAAAGATTTTACTGAACAATGAAACAACACTTTCCACAGTATCAGAATATCACAGTCCAAACCTATAAGCGATCTTCAGATTGAGATGAAGTGACATTACTCTTAGCTCAGCTGCATGTTACTGACCTAGGTGATTTCAGCTCCCTGTGTCTCTATTTCCTCATCCTTTAAGCAGTCGCCTTTCCCCTTTGTGAATCAGTATGAGGTCCATGGACAAAAAACATGCTACAAGAACTAGTTGTTATTAATGTAATTCAGATATGGAATGTACCAGATGGTAAAATCTCCAGGATTTTAATGAACTATTGTAACAGAACATATGTAATATGACGTTATTATAACAGGCATTTAAATGTATACTTAGTACATATAATGTGACCTGCTCTGCTCTCAGTAACTCCACTGGAATTATTTTGGATTTATGTCAGATAATACTAGGAACAAAAAATAGCCCCATATGTGCAATGTGGTAAGGTTTTCATAGCAATGCTATCTTAACTATTGCCTGTCCTGTTTTCCTCTTTTGCTGGGGGTGTTGTATTTTGTGGTTTCACAGAGCATGTTTTCTGCACTTAGTTCTGAGCAGGAAGCAAAGAAGTATCCTAATGTCAAACATTAAAATGCGCCTAACCAAGTATCCCTTACCTAGCATCACAAAACAGTCATCATGAAGCAGCAAGAACTTTCGGGGTTTTCCACCATATTCTGTAAAAATTATGTCTTTAATCACCTTATGCTAGACTTGGTAAATAATTCATGCTTTGTCAAACATTCAGTTTCAGACTGTGAGTAGTATCTCCGTTCTCTCACAGTGTTTGAGTTCTAGACAAGATGAATTAAATCAAAGGGGAAAGATGAAAAAACAGGACTGCAGTTCAAGCCAGTGGCATCACACACTACAGTCAGAGACAGGTACTTCAGTAAAGGAGGAACATGAGGATACCTTTAGTATGTATAATAGTTCTAGCCCATCTGCAATACAGACCATAAAACTCAGGTGAATTGACATTTAATATATGAGACACTGGAAGCAAGATATCAATTTCACATCATAAATTAGCCTTTGTGCTAGTGCCCAAAGATTTGGCTGATTACTCACTGCTTTTCCCTAGTGCTTAAGCAGTCTTTTCCAAAGCAAGACAGTTAAACCACAAAAACGTACCGTAGTGTCCACAGCCCTGACCTTCCCAGCAGGAACGTGCTTTGGAATGGCTTCGTCTCCTGATATCATCATGCAGCCTTCTGCTCCAAGAGTAACAATTACGAGCTTACACCCTCTTTCTAACAGCATGCGTCCCACCTTTCCAGCATCTTCAAGGTTGCCAACCGGGATGCCCGTTAAAATTTCTGCCTGGAAAACAACCCACGCAAATGAAAATCATAATCTGACAGCATTCATTTTTGGACAACAGTTGCATTTGGAAACAGTATTTAATATCTTTTAAAAATGTGTATTGTAGGATGATCATGAAACCACTTCCTACGCTGATACTCAGCTCTGTCTTGCTCCTTGCTTGAAATCAGTGTGTACTGCAGGCACAGCAGGCTAACAGAGAGCAGCCTAGGCAGAGAGACACAGGAGGTGTGGGTTCCGCTCCAGCTTTACAACTCACCTGGTATACAACCCTCAGTAAAATCACATTTCTCCCACATGCCTCAGTTTTTTCATCTGTGAAATGGACACAGTGACACAGTCTTGGCAAAAGCATTTTGTGGTTTAATGTGAAAAAATGCTAAAAGTCAACTTGGTCACTATTCTTGAGGGATATTTAACACTAAGTGAGAAACTTTTTAAACACTTTTTTAAATTCTCAGTGTTCAGCTAGAGGGTCATCACAAGGGAAAATCTCTTCCAGGAAAAAAAATTGCTCAACTTTGTTTGAGCACTCTGTTCAGTTTAATGTATATTTTTGGATGAGAATACCTAAAATTTATCTGAAGCCCTCTTTGGACAAAGGCACATTAAAAAATTATTATATATTTGTGTTACAGCCATATCCATATGCCTCCGTCAACTGTGCTGGCTTTGTACAAATACAGTTAACCTCTTCTAACTGATGGTGAGCTTGAGGAAACTTCTCCCAGTTGGGTCTTAAAATTAATCCCTTCTAGTTCCACCCAGCTAAGAGCAAAACTTCCCCAAAATCTGCAATGAAGACTTCAGAAGCAAACACTTTCACCACTTCATACGTTTTCTTGATGGCATTGTATTGTTAAGTGTAATGTGCTTTTTCTCTTTTTTTGGAAGTGAAAAGAACAAGAACGAAACAGGAAGAAAAGGAAGAGAAATTGTCTTTCCTCTGAAGCAGTCTATCAGGCAGTTCTCCTGCGTAATACTGTGTTCCTTCAACGGTAAGTAAACAGACACATTACATTTTGCTGTCTTTACTAGATTTTGTCCTGCTTGTCTGAGAAAAGAGAAGCCTTACTGTAGCTTGCATTACAAAGTTGCTGCTGGATCTTGAAGAATGCAGTCTAAAGCATTTTCAGATAACTGCTTCAGAGCTGAGCATAACTTTTCTCATAACACTCCTAGGGCTTATTTTCAGTGGAAAACTTTCTTTGGAACCTATTCAGCAGCTACTCTCCTGACCTTTGCTGCACGGGCAGCTCAGCTTCTTGGGAAACAGCTGCTGAAATATTTCAAACTACCTTCCTCTGCATGACTGAAGCTTGGATTGAGCGCTGTCAGTTCTTGATGTAACAAACTGTAAACGGCAGTGATTAAACAAGTGCTTCACGGAGCGCAGGCCATGCCTGTAGTGAGGAGAGGGCGGGCAGGCAGCTGGGGACAGGAACCGCTCCAGCCATCCACGAGCAAACCGCCCCCACTGTGAGTCAGCGCCCGCTGCTGCTCGCCACTGTCATTTCCTGAGTCTCAGCCGGACCCAGGCGAGCGCAGCCACCCTTGGGCTCTGAAGGGCCACGTTATGCCAACGCATTCCCTAGAGTCTCTAGTATCACTTGCAGAGCACTTAATCGTTTGAATTTTTAAACACACACGACCAAGTTCTGCAGTCCCTGCTTAGACAAATGCACAAATTATTTCAAGCACTGTTGATCTGATCACTGTGAGGCAGAGCCTGGTGTGGCAGGACTTGGTCGTTAAACTTGTGCACGGCAGGGGCAAGGCGTGGTCAACACGTACCCGCAATTTAGAATTACTTTTTTTAACCACACTGATCCCAGACAAGAATAGAGTAAGATCTAAATTATAAGAAGGCAACTAAATCTGTCCAATTTTCTCTTTGGCATGCCACCATGCTGCTCAAACTTCTCTTGCCTTATAAACTATTTAAGCATATTAAACATATTTCACTTTTTAAAAGGTTATAAAAGTATTTTCAAGTAAGAAAATTTGTTTCAAAAAGTATCTCACAAACCCTTTTGAATGTATCTTCTTGCAAGGTTTCCAGGAAACCAATTCACCAATAATAGTTTTGGAGTAACCACAGATAGATGACATATGATATTAAAATACATATGTACACTCTACTCGAGTGTCTAAAGAATCCCAGTCTATTCCTGAATTTTAATATCTCTGGAGCAGGAACTATGTATTCCTGTATTCAGAACAACTGGTACGCAGTGTTACAAGAATAAAAATAATTTAACACAAATCCTTGAATGAAACAGGCAAACTGAATTTTCAAAGTACTTTATGAGAGGCAATAATTCCAAACATTCTATCTCTGTTACAAAGTCTCCAGGAGGAAAGTAGATTTGGTTTCGGCAGAGTAACAGTAAATCTAATATTGATTTATTTACCTGGTATTTATACTTCTGTAAGCTCATGAGCAAGGTAAATGAAGTATTTAAATATAATATTCTTCCTAATGAAATGCACAGCCTGTATGCTTAGCATTAAGACAGTACTCATTGTGCTTCCCATGTCCCAAATCAACAGGATTTTTTGCTTGAGTAGTGAAAGAATTGTTTTGGGACAGATATTTGTAGAAATTCTCTTTTCATCTTTGCACTGCTTATACCAATAAACAAAATTATTTTGAACAGACAGAGTCTGTATAAAAGTAGATCTTGGGCTGCTTCATCTACTATCATCTAACTCATCTACAGCAGGATGGCACAACTAAAAAAACATTGGAACAAGCTGGAAGAACCATAAAAGCAGCAGAAGCCAGACAGATTCTGTGCCAATGATTAGAGATTGCGGTAAATGTCAATGATGTTAAATACTGTGGTGAGTTTTCAAGTTCCTCCCTTCAGTAGAATCTTATTTAAAAAACAAACTGTGGTACAATTGAGGGAAATAACTAATGGTTATATAAAGAAAAAATTAAATAACAATACTAAAAGCCCAATGTGGACATTTGCCATCATACTGTGCAAAAGAGCAGCAAATGAAGAATTTTATTTTCCTGCAGTTAGTCTCATAAAACTACTCAGTTAAATGGACTTATTAAAGCAAGACGACATACCACACAACTGCTGTCAGAATAAATCTATGACGGATATTATATAATTAATCTACATACTATTTTCATCATTTTCTTTGCAAGACTGGCAGAAAAATTTAATCAAAGACTTTAATTTCATAGATAGGAAGGTTCTTGGCCATAGTCTTTACTAATCTTAGTTAAGTCTCCATCTCTCTTTAGACTGTGGAGTCTAGTCATGGTAAGCTGACACAAACCAGAAGTGCTACATAAAAAAAAATGGCCCTGCTTTTTCCTTGCCACTCTTGTCCACATGGCCCATTCTCTTGTGCCAGAACAGCCATTTCTGGCTGGTCTGTGTGGCCTGGAAACAAACTGGATTGCAAGGCGGATCTGTGTTAAAATTAACACCACCCTGAGTCCCACATTACACCCAAAAGTTGATCCAAAACAATTAACTTACAGCAACAGTAATTTACACTGGCTAAAACTGAGAATGATCTTAGCATACAAACATTTGCCAGTTGTCCCTAGCTGTGGTGCATTTGGGGCAGCCACTGCCAGGGAGATGTTCTGGATCCTCTGCTTGGCATTTGCAAAACCAAATCTGCAGCATTGTATCAAGTTTTGGGAACGCTGGGACAAGTAAGACACTGACCTACCACAGCACACTGCAGTGCAAGGCCATCAAGACAGTAAGAGGACTAGAGACCAGGACATACAAGATGAGGCTGGGAGAAGCAGGCTTGTTCAACCTTAAGAACTTCTGGCTAAGGGGAAAATCTAATTGCTGTCTAGGGCAATTTAGTAGGTGGGTATAGAGAAGATGAAGCCAGAGTCTTCTTAAAAGTGCACAGGGATAGGGCTAGAGACAACAAGCACAAACTAGAACATGGGAAATTCCAATATTAGGACAAGTTTTTTCACCACAAGGGTGATGAAGCAGTGGAACACGTGCCCAGGGGTCACACAGTCTCTAGCCTTGGGAGATTCAGAACCAGACTGGACAAAGCCCTGAGCAATCTGTACTAAACTGGAGAGGCTTCACCAGGGTGTTGGACTCGTTGAACATCCAGAGGTCTGTTTCTAACTTCCACAAATCTATGATCCTCAGCAAATATAAACTGGTGAAATAACAAGATGTATTAATTTTTTTTGGGAGCAGTCTATCATTTGGACTGGGTTTTGTGCACCTAGCTCAGTAACAACTTTGTGAATGTTGTCAGGTACTACTGGAAGAGAAATAATAAATAACACAGAAACTGTCCCAGTTTTAAGGGTAATGCATCTAAAACTACATATGATAATTTAAAATACTTTTAATTTCAAATACTTAAACACAGTAAGTCAATTAGCTACAAACTTGGCCTGTACCTTAGGAGATTTCTTTTGAGAATGACAAAACAAGAACTCAATCTCATTAATTCTAACACATGTGAACAGTCCCCAAGAAGCAGTACAACAGATTTAGTGTATAAGACATTGCAAGGTCAGGCCACAAGCCAAGCTAGTTCCAGTTGTTTCAAATTATAAAATTTTTACATACATACAGACAGAAATACTTATCGTGCTAGAATAATTAAAAACTGATTGAAATGAATTGGCCTGAAGCTATTAATTTCCCTCCCAAAAGTAACATCTTTCACTTTAGACTAAATATGGGAAAATTCATAGTTTCCAGCAATGGATAAAATGGGGTTTAGAATAAAGACAGAAATAAAATATACTGTGAATTGCTGGCAACTTCTACGTAAAGGCAGAATAGTAGCTTTCCATTACTTAAAACACAAAAGGCAAATTCAAGAGATGTTCTGAAACATTTTATTTCTAAAGGACCTGGTTTTGTTTTGACTCCTAGAGAGATCAATTATATTTTCTTAAGAAAGATTATTCTTAGTATTAAACTCTCTATATTAATCAGCAGTATCTTAAATGTCCTTATCCCAGACTACAGATAAAGTTTTATAAACTTCATATTCTCTGAATCTTGCAAAATGATGTCTCTTGATTCTGGACATACTAACAAATATTTATTCAAAAAATGATCTATCCTCTGTTAATAGACAGTAACGCTTAAAAGGAAACAGTAGGAATGTATCTGTTTTTCTGTGTTATTTTTATACATCTTACAGCTTTAACAAAATTAGCAATTAACTTGTGCTGCTTTCTACTATTGAAGCTCCAAAATCTTCTGCTAGCATTTAATTAAATCTTTGCAAGGCCTTCTTTAGATCAGAAGTCTGATACCCATTTTACATTAGGGAGAAAGTAGTCCCAATTTTGCATTAAAATAGCTTGTCAAACTTAATCATTTGCTGTAACCATTCAGGAGTTCTCCTGAAGGGCTCCTCAGTATTCTTTGAACAGAGAAGCAGTTCTTCAAAACGTTTAGGATCAAATTGAAATTGCTGATGTGCAGTATATTTTGGTTCCTAACCTGCAGGGCTATGTAACTGCATGCACACACTAAGAAAGAAAAACAACACATGAACTGTATTGACATTGTGGTTATGCCTAGAGCCATCTGCAGCAAGGAATCACACAAATACGTGGGAAAAAAATGGTAAGTATTCCAAAGAGCTTGTTTTGTATAGGGTTGTCTCTTTTTCAACATTTATAGATGACTGAAAAGAACAACCATTAGTTTTCCCCAGGATGACATTGGATACATTTATTTTTCATTAGAAGAATTAAGGGAATGGAGAACTAGCACATTCCTGCACAAACCTCAGGGATTAGGCTGTGCTACATCTGGGAATTAACAAACTAGTCTCAACAAGTTTGATCTTTCTGGGAAAAGATAAAACTGAACTACGGGCTAAGCAAAGAAAGAACTGATAACCTTGCAAGATTTGTTCTGACTTTTTTTGTTCATGAACCACATAAAAAGAAAGTAATGTCAGACATAAAACCCCTTGTTATTGCAACAAGCAAGAGTGAAAAGAACAGCTTGTGAAGAGCCTTCTAGACAAACTAATGGTAGATAGTTCACTGATAATGTAATTTTGTTTGCTTCTCTCTAGCACATAAATCCATAAGAACAAGATGTGCTGTTATACCAGATACTGCATGTGATTTCATTAAACCCTAAAGCATTTAATAAAGAATGGAATATAAAGTGTTGGTGTTGTATTTGGTATTTACATGTTTGAGAGCCAACATCCCATGGCTGACACTACAGCTGACATCTTTAAACTTCTATTCTGTGACAAAGGCGTTGCAGATCAAGACCCCAACCTTTAGAACTGTAAATAACAGAAACTTCTGACTCAGTAATAATTCAGCTAAACAGAACGACCATCCCCTTTTTCTCATCTTTAATAATACAAACACTTCACACAGTTTATGAGCTATCTTAAACTATATGGCTGGGGTTCTACTTGACAACATAATTTTCTGTTACAAACATATTGTTCACATATTAGCCCCAAACCACAGCATTTTATAATTTAAAAGTATTTCTTGGTGAATAAGAAAGAGGGACATTATGATAAAATTGTGATAAATACTTGTAAATGTAAATTACTAAGAAAGGCAAACCAAGCAATTTAAAAAAAAATCTGTGTAAATTTAATCTTGTCTTAGAACACACATCTGTGTTAAAAAGAATGTTTTAGACAGAGTTGAACTGACTAGCTCTAAAGAATTCACCTTCAAACCAAGGTGAATTATTTAAAAGATTTAGTAAAATAAAGCAGAAATACACTATTTTTTTCCCCCCCTTGAATACCAGATAAAAAATAAAAGATTCCAGAAAGGGTAAAGCTGGATCATAAATAGGATTTTGACTAGAAAGAAGACATTTGAGACCAAGTAGGACAGGCAATGGAGCTGGAACAGAACATCTCAGGAAGGCAGTTGTGAGCAGGACATTTAATAAATTTGGCCATAGAGAATAATAATTTTTAAAAACCCAAAAGAATGACCATAGTGGCTTAGAGAAAAAGTGCATCTTATCCAAATGACCTTTTCTAACTATGACTGCCAGTAAAAACTGAGGGAAATTAAAACAAAAAAATAATAAAAAGATCTTTTCCCAGTATATGTTCAGGATCACCAAACTCTTAGGTACTTCCTGACTTTAGATGCTGATGGAAATGCATATGTAGCTGGTTGAATGGATAAAGTTTAGAAAAATTAGAATTATCTTTAAGATTTGTAGAATTATCTTGTTGCTTTTAAGTGTCATGCAGAGATGTGACCGCTAACCTTTATTTGGGTATGTAAACATTTATCTGTATATCAAACTTCTCAAGGGTATTCATTACAGAGATCTGAAATTAAAGAAAGCCATGAAAGAAAACAGAAAACAGATGGTATATGAACATATAACAATTACTAAAAAGACTACTTTCAAACTTGTGACATAAGAAAAACAAATGCTTGATTTTTCCTTTTTTCTCAGCAAAAAGGAAGGAACAATGGCAGTAGTTCATCTCTGAAAATCAATTCAATACAAATCAGACACACAGAGAGAATGAAATCAAACAAAATTGAATATTACATTTGTGCTAACATAATCAATTTCATTACAAAGTTTTTCAAAAGGTTATTTTTAAAAACAAAGGTATTTACGAGCCACTCATAATAATAATTTATGAGCCACTTATTCTGAGTTGTTCTCAGAATATGCTGTAGGAATCCTACACTTGGATTTATGCTCCCATGATATGGCTGGCAGGAACTCCCATATGTCTAGCATTTCCATAAATTCAGAAGACGAGCCGCCTCAACAGCAGAGAGCATATTTCTGTGCCTGACCTTGCATCCAGTGATCCTAGCTATCTTCACATGGTAATTACTTTTTAAAAGAAAATAGCAGAAAAGAATGCAAAGTGTACCCCCAGCTCTGCAGGAAAAGGTAGATGAGTGAGCAGGGATCTATTATAATTATACACCTGTATTTCTTGTTCTCTAAATAGAAGTAATTTTCTTTTCTCCATGTGGTAGTAATAATAATACCCCTGGATACAGCAAGCTGCATTTCTCAAAGAATGCCTCTTTCAAGACTGTCCCCTAGCAATAAAATACAACAAAAGGAAAACTTTAACATGTGGGATGCAAAGAGAGAAAGTCAGGAATAGACAAGTAATGAAAACCGAAGTTTTGTTTCTAACATATGGGGGATAAGTTTTTGCAGGGGGAAAAAAATATACCAAGCGGCATTATGAAAAAAGCAAACAACGAATGACATTTACTAAATAGTGGGAGAGTATGGATGTTCTCAGCCCAAAGTGTGAGCCATTGCACCATTTAGCCAATCCAGAGGCATAAGAGCATCCAGGCATAAGAGCTTTCTGATAGCATTAAGAAAACATGATACTGGTGTTCTGAGAGTCCCCTGAACAAGAATAAATAATTTGCCTTAGCATTCTCTTCATCACATAGAATTGAATTCTGATATTTGTTGGGCAGTATCTGAGCCACAAATTGTTTCACTGCCAGCTATCCTCGAAACTCTGGCTTCCAGAGACCTGAAGAGCCATGGCATCTCCCACCTTGCTATTTCGCTAGCTCTTGAATTCTCTGGAGTATGTGAACATGGCAGACACATAATGAAACATCCCAGAATAAAATTTAGATGTCCTTTTGGGTTGCTTAGGCTGACCCTTAAATGCTAGAAGACTCACGGACTGAGAGCTTATGATATAGTTTGTGATGGGGTTTAACAGAAATTTCAAAAGAGGGCAATTGAGTCTTCAAAAATTTGCACTGACAGACATTGCCATCAGACAAAAAATGCTACAAGTAAGCAGGGCCATGCTCTTCTCTTAGCTCTTCCCCCTCCTCTCCACCCAAAGGGATCATGTTCATTGCAGAAATCATGTTTCTTAGAGATAACTTTAACTCTGATCAAGGCATAGTTCCTATCCACTAGGTTACTTCTCCCACATTCCGGTTTATATAAAGAGAGGGTGAGGGGAAGGAACAGAGCATGCCTAATGCTAATAAGTAGGAAATTTAAACAAAGGTCTTATAAGATGAGGTTAATTTGTCTCTTGTGACAAAACTGATTTCCTTTGGGAGAAATAACGCTTGAATTAGAAAAGAGAGGAAAAGGAGGGGGGAAAAAAAAGAAAAAAGGAAAATATACAGTTGAAGGCCAGAGAAGATTCACTGAAAACAGATCTGACAGGAAGAGGCATATGAAGCTACTATTTACCATCAAGTGCAGTAAGCGTGCATCACCTCCTGGCAAGAGAGTTTGAAACTGTCAGAACACTATGGCTAATGCATTCCTGCTAATCATATCAAGGGACCACAGAACAAGGACAAGGAACTATTTTAATATTTACCACTCAGTGATAACATTTAACAAGTGTCCTTTTATGGATGTGTTTTGCTGATCTACTTGTAAGGAAGGCTGGACCCAACTTCCCTGCTGCAAACAGCTAATTTAATTTCAAGTGCAAACTAAAGTTATTTTAGAATACTCCTCTTTGCTGGTTAGTTCAGGAATCAAACCTGTCATCAAATCAAAAATCCTATGTTAAGAGGAGCATGGCTCAATTTTCCTGCTCCCTATGCTGCATTTCTGAGAAGAGTACCCTTCTGAAATTTTCCTGCTTAAGATTCTTTCTTTAACATGACATATGACCATTACCTCAGTTTCATTGCAGCAGAAGATATCAGAATAGGTATAAAACTGTGGATCTAGGTCAGCAAGGGCTGGAGCTGGATTAAACAAAGTCTTTACTGAAAAAAAAAAAGAAAAAGAAAAATTAAATCTAAATCTGGAGTGTTTTAGATTCATAAACCATCACTTCAAAAGACCATTGTGTTTCAATCACACACCCCAATATTTATTATTAACACACAAATTACTCTCAGTTTCTGTATCCTTGTCTTATACAAATTCTGAAAGCTTTGTTTATTATATTAAAGTTCCATTCTAATTCATATGCAGGCACTTGTCAGGATGGCAACATAACAGAAGAGTAACAGAAAAAATCTCCAAGAAATTATTACATTTTTAAAAGAAGAGAAAGGACTTAGACATTAATGCAATTTGTTTTACTGATGACCCTTCTTCCACGATATTAGTAAGTCTTACAAGAATTGATTTAGTTCTAGAATTTTTCTGTGTCGTTATCTGAGTTCTGTACATGAAGAATCATGAGTTATGGAGTAATGAAGGGCATGTCCAGACAAGGAGTTAAATGTTCTTCTGAATGTGTTACCTAACTTGCTTAAAATGCCACATTATAAAACTTTAGTGTAGACAAGGCACTGTATATTTTTAATATGCTATCTGGCAGAGCTAGACCTAAACTTAACATGTGGCAGAATATGTTAGTTAACCTAACTTTAAACTGTAGTAACCTAAGGCCCCTTGTAGCAGCAGCAAAGGCTTGTCATGAGGACAGTGTAAGTGACTTACTCACTATTAACACAGGAAGTCTGCAGCCTTGGTTTTTTCACTTTGCCAATTCTATGATTAATACTTGTGTCTTAACCACAAGGCCATCATTTTTAAATAAAGCACACACTCTTACTTCAGAAATATTCCTTATAGTCAGTGATCAAATCTTACAATTTGGATGCCTAAATTTTCAGTCCTAAACACATATTTAGACTGTAAGATATAGCATGTAATAGTCAAACACCCTGAACATCTCTGAATCTCAGTTAATGCCCTAAAACAAAGATGCACAGAGACTTCTGAAATCTGACTACCAAGAAGTTTAGGTGATAAACACTTCGAAAGTTTTAGCCTTTGACTGTACGACTTTATCACGCCTCTCTACCTGCCTCATTAAAAACAGTATTAAAGTGACAATCTTTTACTCAGAAGTCAGAAAACGCCAGGATTAGGAATTCCAAGGAAATCTTAATTTGGCTCCCTTATATTATTACAATACAGTATGTATTATAATAAACTCTTTAATTATATGATCACATACCACTGAAAAACAGCATGTGATCACATAATTAAAGACTGCAACATAATACATATGCAGAAAGGAGACAAATTAAGGTTTCACAGGCAACCTTAACTCTTGCATTTCCTATTTTCTTAACTGCAAGGCTAATGAAGTTTTCTTAAACATAAAACTTCAAGGTATACTTTCCTAGGTAAAACAAACAAGCAACACATACTGGAAAACAAACTGTCATGTGGTATCATACTGACATATGCATGGGTCAGGAGCAGCACTGGAAGTGTTCCAACTTGGGTTTTAAGTAACACAGACTCATCATGAACACAATGTAATACACGACTATTAGTTTTCTCCCATATTTACTATCTGCTGAGCATGGGGGGAGATAGAGGAACCCTAAGATCCTCTTTCAGGTTGTGAAAAAGAGCATGGCTTTTGAACAGGATAATCTGTTTGGTCCTCCTGAGGAACATATTTTCTGCTGAAATTCTTTCACAGAGTCACAGAATCATAGAATAGCCTGGGTTGAATGGCCATTTCCCCTTGTCCTGTCACTACATGCTTTGTAAAAAGTTCATCTCCGTCTTTCTTGTAGGCCCCCCTTCAAATGGGCCTACAATATCCCCCTTCTTGAAGGCTGCAATTAGGTCACCTTTAAGACTTTTCCAGGCTGGAAAAACAGCCTTTCATCACAAGGAGAAGTGCTCCATCCTTCTGAGCATCTTGGTGGCTTCCTCTGGACTCTCTCCAACAGGTCCATGTGTCTCCTGTGCTGGGCCCCCAGAGCTGGATGCAGGGCTCCAGGCGGGGTCTCACCTGAGCAGAGGGGCAGAATCCCCTCCCTCCCCTGCTGCCCACGCTGCTTTGGATGCAGCCCAGGACACGTTTGGCTTTCTGGGCTGGGAGTGCTCATGGCTGGGTCATGTCCAGCCTCTCGCTCAGTAGCATCCCCAAATCCTTCTCAGCAGGGCTGCTCTTGATCCGTTCATCCCCCAGCCTGTGTTGATACCAGGGTTGCTCCATCCAGGGCAGCAACTTGCACTTGGCTTTGTTAAAACTCATGAGATTTCCATGGGACTACTCCTCGAGCTTGTCACTTCTTTCCCTTTGCCAAGATCCATTCTCCTCAATGTGTTTTTATTCTTTATGCCTCCTTGAGTAGGAACTATGCTATTGTAGCCTTTTTCATTCATATCTCTTCTCATATCGTATCTCTTCATGGCCTGCAATTCCTTCTCCCACTTCCAGTGCCCACAGCCTGCTTCCTAACTCTACCTCCATAATCCAATCTCTATTCAACAAATCCTAATCTCTGTTCCAATTTTGTTCCTCTTTCAGCTCTTCCTTTCTTTCCTCTTCTGCCACCCCAAAAATCAAGTAAACCTCTCCTACATTTCCTTTGCCTGAAATCAGCTTTCCATTCCCAACATTCTCATCTAGCTTTGTCTCTTCTGTATTGAAATTGTGCAAGCTCCTGCTCTGTGCTTCCTTGGCCTAAAAAAGATCCTTAAAGGTATAAAAGAAGTTGCCTAAAACCAGATTCAGGAATTACACTGGAAGTCATGCTGCCCAAATAGACAAGTGCCTATATGGACAGATGCTCAGGGGAAGCTAGCTGTGAAGCTCTTAACAATTTTCTGACGTCTGTATGAAACATACTTCTTTTCCAGAGGTCAATAATAGAATTAAAATCAGGCAGGTTTCCATACCACTGTGAAGGCTTATCTTTAAAAGAAAGCTTCCTTGCTATCAAGTCTTAAGTAAATTTTAAGGTAGCTGGTATTCATAATTCAAAAGCTAGGGTAGGGTGGGAGGCATTTTCCATTCCCTGGTTTCTGCAAGCACAGTGCTTTTTGGCAGAAATCATGAAGAGTTTAACCACAGACAAACAGCTGTTATGAAAAATTGTAGCTCAAGTTTAAAAGCTTGAAGCATCTGAAAAATAGATCTGTTTCTTGCAAGTGACATGGAACCTTTAACTGAGAGTTCTTCCAGCTCATTCTTCATGACGTATTAATATGCTGGGCATTATCAGCCATCTTTTACAGAGTCTGTCATTACAGAAACCCAAAGCCAGACTTTTGGAAGCAGCAGCAGCTTCTCATCATCAGCCACTAAAACCCTTTAACTGTCTAGTCAGATTTCCACTACAATTTATACCTACTTCATATAGTTATTCACAACCCTTCCTTCCTTCCTTCCTTCCTTCCTTCCTTCCTTCCTTCCT
>WAAG01013808.1:1926-24909 GCA_013390105.1 Tichodroma muraria | reverse complement strand
TATGCGTGTTCTTGGACGCTAACGGCACAAAGGGGAATAGATACATGCTTTTTCCCTAGCAAGATGTATTTCAGCTCTGGATTAGTTGTGTGTGCATATTCATAGGGAGGAAGGGAAAAAGGGCCATGAGATGAGTTCAGATCCTATGGCTCTGATGGTGGGCTACAATCCTAATTTTGATTTGTTGGTAAAGGATATTTGGGCAAGTTTCTTCTGTTTCTTCTGTTTGGGTTCTACTATAATGTATGCCAACTTCTCTCAATTATGTGACCTGTGAAGCTTTCAGAAATAAATAGAGAGGATCAATTTAAATCTAATAAATTTAAGTTTTGTTTTAACACTAATCTGCTTTAGCAGGCATTTAGGTTGAAATGAGAAGCATGATAGATATGCTAAAGTTTAGATTATTAACATGGGTTTTAATATTGATATTAGTGGAGGGTTTAAAGAAGGACAGAAGAAATATTGGAAATATTGAAATATTGGAAAGAGTATATTCATGCAATTACACCTGATAGACCAGAGTACAATCTTCAGACGGTTTTATTGCTATTATATTTGATGGATACAACTTGGATGTCTGCCTTTTCCTCCTCCTCCAAGTCTCCTGCTCAGTGTGTTAGTCTCTGTTAAATGTATTTTTAGGCTCCTTGGTGTTCCTTTCATATTGTGTAGTCATGGTATCTTGTAACTGTCATGTCAAATATAGGAGAAATAATTCCCAATATAATATTCTTTGATTTACATGGCTGCATATTAAAACAGTACATTTGGAGTTATTACAATGTCACAGACACAGTTAATGAAGAATTAGGTTGTCAAGCATAAATATGTGGTTCAGGAAATATTGAATGTGACCCTGGTTCGAGTAGTAACTTACTAGACCTAATGAATTCACTTGCTCTGTTTTCTTTTTGAACACCAAAGAATATATTTGAAATCTCATTCACCTTGCTTGTATGTAGAGAAACATTGAACACAAACAGGATATTATTTGTAAATGCCAAATACTTTTCTATAGAAATTTCCTCTTCACTTCATGGGTCAGTAATTTCAGACAACTGAAAGCATTGTATTAAAGTCACTTTTAAAACTTTAAAGTCACCATGTCATGTCATGTCATGTTAGAAAGTAAACTTACCAATTACAGTGCTTTCCAAATAGTTTCAACAAACATCATTGCACAAGAACACAAATATCCAAGGGTTCCATGTTGCATTTTCCAAAGACAATTGCAGACACCTAATTTTTATTCATCAAAAAGGCTTGGCCAAAGTCAGCTGAAATATATACATAATAGAAATCTTTTATCCCTCTTTCATAGAATAATTCTCAGCTATAGGAGATTACTTTAGATTGAGCAATGTCAGAAGATGAATACCACGAATAATAGGGTCCTGTTCCAAACAACAGAATAAAGATTTTCTGAAACACATACTTTAAATCTGTACTACACCTTACTTGACTTGCACAGCACATAGCTTTATTGATTTTGAAAATCAGCAGGTGTATGAGTGTAGCAAGATATACAGAGCCCAACAGCTCTGATACACCATATTACCAAATGCGTGAACAAACCTGTACCTCAAGATCTTAGGACTGCTTCACTACCCATAAATACTGCACTATAGAAGAACCTCTATGCAGTAAATGCATGCTATCATTCAAAATGCTCTTGCACAAGTTTTTTAAAAGAAGTAGTATTAGTATTTTAAATTCATGGAAGAGTTAATCCTGTGTCCTGGTTTGGCCATAATTGGCCAATTTCTGAATATTGGCACATGATTAAACCAATGAAAAGGGCTGATGTGCCTTTGTGAATACACATTTTGAGATGACAATCCTGGGAACTTTTCTTTCTGGTTTCTGGCTTGGGAAGAGGAAACAGGATGCAGTGCTACCGGCCCTGTTCTACCGTAGCCCTTGTGGCCTGGCACGGCCAGACCAGGCTCTGGCGCAGCTGGGCAGGGGAGGGGTCCGCCAAGTCCTGGGAGCAGCCATGACCCATGCAGCCCAGCGGAGGTGGGGGCTGGGCTGGCCTCTGGTGGCTCCCGGGCTGGGAGAACGGGTGGTCATCAGCCCCTGCCATGTCACAGCTGAGCCCTGGCTGGGCTGATAAGATCCTAGCCCCAGCACAGCCACTGAAGAAACTTCCCAGCAGCTGAGGCTAGAAGCAGCCCTGCAGCCCTGGAGAGAGGCATGCAGCCCCAGAATGGCCTGCAATTCATCATGTGACTACTTTGGCCCAGCCATCTCCCTTTGTTAATGCTTTCAGTGCACAGATGAGACCTGCAGGCCGTAATCCTCTCTTGAGTGAGAGAAAAGGACTGAGTGAAGACACATAAAGACCCAACATGAAGGTACTAAGGTCAATCAAGAAGGAGTAATGTCCCAGATGGAAGGAAGAGGAGGAGATGCCTTATTTTTTTAGGCTGAAATTCTCTTGTAAGCTACGGTGATGGACTAAATATTCCCTTTAAATCATGGAGAAGTGTGGGGGAGATGGAGAGTTCAAGTTGTAGACCTGAGCAATGGAATTCAATGTTGAAGTGACTGTGATCCCATGAGAAATTTGAACAGAGAGAAATGAGTGATGAAGACCTCTTTTTTCCCTAGAGGTGAAGAGAAACTTTGCTTTTGAACAGTCCATTCTTAAAAAAAACCCCATACATTGTCATGTCCCAGAAGCACAGCTGTGAAGAGGCTGTGAAAGTGGAAGGAAATTTCACGAGTGCAGATTTTCCGGGTGGCTGCTGTTCTTAGAGAATTTTTCCACAGCAACGAGAGCTGCTCCTCTCCCTAAGTGAATGGAAGAAAGACTATTCTAGAAGTAAAAAACTTGCTAAGAATTCTAAGTGCTGTTTCTGTACATTGTCAGTGGGAAAGAAAGAAGGTTTGGGGGAAGGGAGGAGGAGTGTTCTGAAGGTTTTATTCTGATTTTTATTCTTCTTCTTCTAGTCCTTAATAAATTTTCCCTTAATAAATTTTAATACATGTCCCCTTAATAAATTTTCTTTATACCTTTCAAAGTTTAAGCCTGCTTTGCTCTTGGTTGAGAAATTTCAGATTGGCGAACCAAAGCCACTACATCCTCTCAACATAAGTGTTCAGAAAATCCAAAGATCTGATAAGAAGCTGTCCACTACAGGACAGCTACAGAAGCTTATAGTAATGGCTGACGATTTTGCATTTCATTTGCTTGAATACTAGAGATTTGAAGAAAGATGAGGTAATGACACCCTTGAGATTACAGATGGGTTTTTTCCGCTATGAAAAATTCATAACTGCATGGAAGTGGAATGACAGGGTGTTAAAATTGGAAAAGCTAGAAGAGTCTTAATTTTAAGAAGCATGATTATCTGCACTGATGGTCAGGAGCACTGTTTCCCAGCAAGTGGCAGTAGCAGCTGGCATGAAGAAATACACACCCAGACAAAATCAGTCAGTCATAATTTGAAATTCAGTGATACGCTAAGTTAAAATGAAATAATTTTTTAAAAACTTTGAATAAAATTACGCAAGAATCAGATCATCGGCTGCTATAAATGAGACTCTACCTGGAGCAATGTGTTCAATTCTAGGACCTTCAAAATAAGAAGGATGTGGACCTCCTGAAGTGAATCCACAGGAGGCCACAACGGTGATCAGAGGGCTGGAGCACCTGAGAAGACAGGCTGAGACAGCTGGGGCTTTTCAGCCTAGAGAAGAGAAAGAGCCAGGGAGACCTCACAGGATTTTACAGTGCCTAAAGGCTCCCTACAAGACAGCTGAAAAAGGAATTTTCACAATGGTATGTAGTGATAAGACATGTGATAACGACTTCAAACTGAAAGAGGGTAGGTTTATATGAGATATTAGGAAGAAATTCTTTACTGAGAGTGTGGTGACACACTGAAACAGGTTGTACAGAGAAGTTATGGATGTTCCATCCCTATCCGTGTTCAAGGCCAGGTTGGATTTTGAGCAATCAGGTCTGGTGGAACATGTGTCTGCCCATGGCAGGGGGTTTGAACTAGATGATCTTTAAGACCCCTTCCAAATAATATCATTCTATGATTATATGAATTCTAGATCTCAGAATTATGTGAAGGTCTCCCAGCTGAAGATGTGATGCAAACTAGAATCAACTGGCCATATCTCCATTCATTGAATTTTCAGGTGGTGGAATGGCAAGTGTGTGACAAAGTAACAAATTAATGTTTTTTTCCTTGTTATGACTATCATATGACTTGAAGCATTATTGAAGATATCTAATGATATTGCATTTTTCTGAAACAGAGCTGCAAACAGACCTGCAATATATATTCAAGTTCTGTGGCATCATGTGTTTGTTTTTAGTAAATAGAGTGTGCAGTGGAATTTCCATAAAATAATTTTTTATTTGACAAAAATTTTGGATTTATCGCTTATAGTACTGGTCTGATTTAACTGGTGTTATACAGGAAAATGAGAATCTGGTCTAAGACACTGTCAGCGGCAATTTTCCCATGGACTTAAATAGGATTACATTGGACTTGAAACATTTTATCCAGGGAACTAGATTAGATGCTTAGAATAAGCAGTCTTCACTGGTCAAAATACATACAGAACTGAACCAGTCTATGCAAATTTATCTTGCTTGTACAGTACTTTTCAGCAAATCCCCAGTAAAAATGTCAAGCTAACTACCCCATATTGTATTGAAATATTCTTTGTATTCGATTTTTCCCTCTCATCTTGTTGTATGTTGTGTGCGGATTTTAAGTGTCTTTTATTTCTTCCTTACCTTCCATGTGCTGCTTCTCTTCACTGCTTTTCCAAACCTAGTTATTCTGAAAATCAGGATCTGTGTTGGTATGGTTGCAATTCAGTGATTTCCATAAGCATAGAGATAAACAACTAGATTCCTGCCCACCCTTTGTTCTGACTAGTGAAATGTTACAGTGCATGTAATAAATTATCCAGTTTATATGTATGCGGCAGAAATTTGGAAAATAACCATCCACATACAGGAAGAGGAACAAATGTTGGACTGAGAGACCTAAGCATTTCCATGATGTATGCCCAAAGATTTTCTGTCCCAAGGGGGCTGAGACTCCAAAGACCTTGCCACTGTGGCTGCCTTAGCCCATCTGAGATCGTGAAATATGCTTCAGCTCCAACTGCGCTCCATTTTGAAGTTGTTCCATGTGATCTCCATGTGATTTCTATTTTTTATCTTGTCAAGAAAAAACAAAGTTTTCAGTCTCTTACAAAAAAGAAATAAAGGAAATAAAAATCTTGCAGCTCATCAATCTTCAAAAACTTTTGCTACTCTTCTAATCACTGCTACCCAGAAGAATGGATAAGGCAGAAAAAAAGTCTATAAAAACAGAGGGATAGAGTAATTTATGAAAGAATGTTGATTATTTACAATGTTTCAGAACATTCTGGGGCTTCAGTAACTTCTAGGCAATTTCAGCTGCTGAGAGTACAAGCTTACATAAAAACTTGATCTCCACTGTTCAGTAGGTCTCTTAGGAAATGTGTTTTTCCCCTGCTGCCATCAGTTTAATCTAAACTAAAGCTGAAGTATCCTTTAATATGTATATATGTTAAACTATATAAAGGTCCATGAGACAAAGGGGGTACTCAGTGGCATATGCTTTTTATTTGCCAGAAATTGCCATTTAAAGTGGATTTTGAAGAGCTACTGCTACAATTGAAATGGCACTATATACTTGGCTTTTGACATGGATACTGGGGCCATGTATTTAAAAAGTTTTATTAAATAAACAGAAGTTCTAAGTGCAAGCCTAACCTCCCTACCTCTCTCCTCCCTCACACCAGGAATTTTGAAAAGCTATTAAGTTACATTTGGAAATAATATTTAAGTAGTGGCTTTCTTGGGAAACCCGAAAAATACTGTAAGCCAAGTTGTGCTGCAGCAAACTGCTGCACTTCTCAGGTGACAGCAGTACCTTCTATTCTGCTCTCAATCAGCTTTCCACATTGACAGTCTGCTGCTAAATTCCGTGGAATTAGGCAGGAATAGCCCAAAATTATCTTGTGGGCTCTGGATCACACCAACGTGTTAGTCATTAAACAAATTATTATTGTGTTTAGCTGTGCATTTTTCTCTTATTTAAATTTTTCATCGTTAATTTAAGTCCGTAATGTGTGTGCAAGTCACTTAACCTCTCTGTGCCTTAGCTTTTGAGTTGTAACATTGAGATAAAGGGCTTACCTACCAGCTTATACATATTAAATTTCTCAGGTACTTAAATATCAAAAGAATGGAAATCATATGTGCCAAAGAGACAGAGGTCAATTTTCAATTCACACAGACGCTGCTGGGGCTTTCATTAGTGAGCCCTACTCTTTCTCTTTCCAATTACATCTACGTGCATTCATGCTCACATTCAATTGACAGCTACAAATCAAAAGTTAATTTCTTAAGAGGCAAAGTGATAAGAATTTTCAGGGGAACAGAAGATGGTAGTACATACAGTTGTCTGTATGCCAAGTCAGTTAACATTACTCTACTTTCTGAAGCATAATGGTTCCAGGCATTATAGTAAAGAACAATAGTAAAGAGCTGTTTTGCGTAACAGCAAGGTATTAAAATAGCACTTTTCCTGCCTGCTTCATCAGTAAAACTGAGACGCCTTTAGCTGTGAATTAAAAAAAAATCTGATCATGACAGTTGATAAAAATACCTTTGAGGCATCTGAATTGTTGGCATATTTATTCCAAAATAAAGTTGGGCCGGTACAATTTCAGAGAATCTGGTGATTCTGCACTTAAAGTACGCTTTTTGTCACATAGCATTTAGTAAAAGCACAATTTGACTAAGGCCAAATTTCAGCCAACCAAAATTTGCTTTGACATTAACAATCTAAACATCCAATAATCATATTTTAGGTAGTTAGCAACATGGATAACAAAGGATTTAAGAAAACATTGATCATTTTTACTTGACTAGCCTTCCCCAGTGCTACCATATTCATATTACTAATATATTTCTCTATTTTTTGCTGAAAATTAAATAAAATTAATAAGGCATCTTTACCTAGGTAATAAAATTTGGCATAAGTATATGTAAAGGCTGCTGGAATTTATTTTCGATAATACTATTCACTGATGCGGAGTCAGAATAGCAAGGGCCACAAAACTAGTTGTTACCTTGTGCCCAGAGATATAGTGCATTTGTTTGAATACCAGGATTTGTAAGAGAAACTGGGGGAGGAAATCAGGCCTGGACTTGAGTTCCCTCAAGAAGCTTCTGTGTTTCTTAATTTGTACACTATGGGAAATATTCATAGCATGTATTCCCATACTATTCTGTCTGTAATTTTGTTACTACATCAAGCACAATAAAATTTCATTTCAGGTAAGAATTCAACATACATAAAAATAATTCTGGACCGTGCTTCATTGAAGGAAAGGTATCACAGTCTTATTATCCAGTATGGCAAATTTCTGACAATATTGATCAACACTGCAGCTATTTGGTATGGACAAGAGAGGTTATCTGCTTATGTCTAGGTTTCCACAGCATCCAACCCTGTGGTCAGAGCTGATCCCAGACAGATATATAAATCTCTCAAATTTCACACAAGAATGTCTATTGAGCAAAACTTGTAAGCTCCGATAAGTATGTTAATGTAAAGCTAGGTGTCCAAGCAGATGCATTATTTTCTTGCCTTTTCCTTTCTCTGAACTATATTTTAGTTAAAAATTGAGGTCAGAATAAAGTATGTATGAAATTTCAAACATCCTTATTTTCACTGCCAGAATTCTGGTAGCAACTTTTTTTATCTTAATAATGCTATGAGAACTTGAGTTATATCAACTGATGATTCAACCAGTAGGACTTAAATTGTCTTAACAGGCACAATAGGTTTGAAAACTGTTGAGAAAAATAATATTATGCGTCTGAGCAAACTAAAAAGTCAGTAACACAGTTTAAAGTAGGATTCTGCAAGCCTGATCTGTACACATATATTTGCAATATTGTGTCCAATGATACAAAGTATTACTGCCTGCCAACTATACTTCAAATATTTTTAATCCAATTTTTGAAAGCTATCTGTATTCCAAAACTGGAAACTGAAATTTGCCTAATCAGAAAAAAAATATTAAATTTATTGAAAAAAAAAAAAAAGAAATATACAGGAACTAGAAACTGAAATGGTTGATAAAATAAATATTTTGTAAACCAGTTANCGGCAGCAGTAGGGGGTGCGGGACACGGTGTGGGGAAACCAGAGCAGGAGCGAAGGAACAGCGGGCGCGGGTGGCAGCGCAGCAGAGCAGGGAGAGAGAGCAGGATCCGAATTCCCGGGCACACATGAACAGACGGTGCTGGGTCACTCCGAGCTGGGCTCCAGTGGTGCCGATGAAACCTCTCCGCAGTGAAAGAAACCAACAGCCTCACTATTCCCTCCAAGAGAGCAGCTCCCCAGCGAGAAGTGAAGTCCTGGGATGCCACCCTCTCCCCTGATTTTGGCCACTTCCTTTGTCTTTCCTGAGTACCCATAAGCACCCAGTAATTAGTTCCCTAACAATATATGGGAGAAAATTCTGTAAGAAAGAAACCTAACCCCCAACAACTTGTCCCTTCTGATGAGCTTTTCAGAAAAATAACTTTCTAAAAAGGCTTTTTAATCTTTCATTTTCAGTCAGTACTAATTTTCTATTTCACCAAAAATTCTATATGGTACTTCAGACTAGAGTAATAAAACTTAGAGTGATATTTTTCATTGAATGAAATGCTGTAGTTCCATACACAGAGATGGAGATATGTGCTAGAAAAGATCACTGACATGGAAAAGGCTGACTGGGATAAGGCAGGATACGATGTACAAACTGTCTCCAAACCAGAGGATGGCATCAGATTTGGGCTTGATATTGGTCACACAACCAGAGATATTCACCAGAGATTTTCAGATCTACATTTCTGTCATGCTGAAAATTCAAGTTATCTAAAACCATGTAGCAGAAAACTTACTTTGCTCTTCCAAAAAAGTTTATAACATTTTGATTTTCATTTGGAAACCTGGCAATACAATTCTAAACTTCCGTGACTAATGGGAATAAAAGAAACATATTGTCTGGAGAAAATCATGTTTATAAGGTACACCTTAAAGGTTTCATTTCAGTCACACTGGAAAGACACTAGTGTATTGTCTCCAACTAGTTCACTCATGCAGTTCACTGTCCATTTTACAAAACATGGAAAAGTTTCCTTGGAAACAGAATCCTAAGAAATACACTTTTTTTCCCTAATGGGAAATTGCTGTACCTGTTTTTTGTTGAATTCAGAGCTGGTACAGGCAGGTGCACTTCTGCATAAAACCTTTCCTACTTAGTAAGCCTCTAATATTTTTAGTCCAGAATAGTATAGACACCTCTTGGAGAGAACAAGTTGAGCAGCCAACCTCCAAAATTAAAGTTTCTATAATATATCAAAGCAATTTCTTTGTAATATTAATGTGAAGCTGAATCACGGCGTACATCATGCTATTATACAGAAATGGCAAGAGAGAAATCTTTTGTGAAACCTCATTTCTGTACAGACGATACGAAGAGTTAATCAAGATGATACACTTAGACTTCTTTCCTTGCTGTGCCACAGGCGCAGGGACGAGAGAGGAACAGGTATTGGCTAACCCTCTGCTTCACAACATGGACACTTCCCAATGCAATGATGTGTTCAAAACAATCAACCAACAGAACATGAGAGAGCATGTATGTGCTACACATAATCTTTTTCAGAACAAGGCTATAGCCAAACAATGTAGTAGTGTATGAATTTACTAGCACTTGTCTGTCCTAGTGACTGGTCTCCCTGTCACATTTCTTTCAGGCATTGTCTGTTTCACAAAAAAGCTCCATCATTCTACAAACCCAATAAATTGGAAAGTGAAGCACAACCTTAAAAATAAAAAGAGATCATTTTGAGAAATAATTACCATTCTTCTTTATTGGCTATAAAGTGAACTGAAGTGAGAAGACTAGGAAACTTCCCTCATCATATGAATACAGTTACCAGCAACCCCCTTAAGAGAAAAGTACAACCAGAATATGACAATTCTGTCCTATAAATTATCACCTTGTAGTCCTTGATCGTTATCAGGGTTTCATGCTCTTGGGGTCAAAACCCTGGCTAGCTCCAGACCCTGGTGTGTTACTCCAACAATGGACCAAAGGTAAAAGGCAGAGGCGCTCTTTTCTTCCTTGGGACCACGATCCCACTGCTTTATTGTAGAGATCAAATTCCAGGAGGGAGAAAAGAGATCGAAAGCCAGGGAGTCATATGCCGGGGAAAAGGGGCGGGGAGGGGGAGAGGAACTACAACCAATGGGAAACGACCTGTGGAGGAGGGGGCATGGTGAGGGATGGACCAGAGGATACCAACCATAACCTAGAGGGGGGTGCAGGACATACCATGTGCATAATATAGTAAAACTATTTTTGTGTGCAAATATGACAAACCACCCAGTGCAATATTATAACAAAAAGGAACTAACTATTTAATGCAATACAACAGATCGTCAATCAATGGCATGGACTGATGCATATAATTTACTAAAGAACAAGATAATACTCAACTTGGATTGTTTAAGTCAATTGCCTGAGGAACAGAATTCTGCAGTGCATTTGAAAAAACAAGCAAAAAAGAACACAACACAAAATCTATATCTAGCATTAAATTGTAAAACTCATTGGTGGTTTAATTGAATCTCTGCCTGTTTGCAGAATAACATCAATTATCCTGTGAAATATCTGACTTCATTTAATACTGTTATATTCCATACATCATTGAGACTGTGACCTCAGATGTTATGACATCAGAGACCATCAGTCAGGCAGCCAGAAGACCTACATGCTTGTACATAAGCTTTTCCAACATGCTAGATATTAATGATTTTCAAGGAAAGAAAAATATCCCAGCAATTCATGATCATCTTTCTTTAAAAGTTAGAAAGGATTACGCAGAACACATTTTCTTTTAGTTCAGATTTATTATATGTGACTTTTCATATTGTCAGTCAGTGCAATATTGTTATAAAATCATCAGGAAGGCATATTTGAGCATAACATGTATTTCATTGCACCCATGAAAGAAAAAAAAATGTTAATTAAATTTGAAGAGCAAGGATGTGTCAGACATTAGGAAGTTCTAGAAATAAGGTTATCTGCTCTGTCAGGAGGGATGTAGGTATCTTGGTTTGAGACAATTTAAAGGAGAACACTTTGGAAGGAGTTGTCTCCTCCAAGGGTTCCAATAAGTCACTTCCACCAATAAGAAATTATTACTAATAGATGCAAGTGAAAAAACAACAGTTTATTAACAAAAAGAATGACAACAGGCAGGAGGGGGGAAATAACGTAAATAACTGCTAGATATCAAACTGTTGGACCTCACCACTCCACTAGAACAAACAGAGACCTGATCTGTTACATCTGCATACTATCATTTCTCAAACACATCAATATGCCATTTCAAAAGTGAGTATCAGAAATTAAAGGACATCAGCATTGGGTGACTAAAAATGTTAATTCAATTGCAACACATTTTGGCATTCTTCTTGCTACAGATGTCTGTTTTAAGTTAAATACTGGCATCTTCCAATACAAATTTTAGCAGTTTCTTTGGTGGAAAATTGAATGATGCAAGTGTTCTGATTATTTCCAGATGTTTTATTGATAGCTTGGTAGGTAGGTACTATAGGCAAATAGCAGAGACCACAAAAATGAGTTTAACAGGAAAAGGCCATACAAGCAGACGTATTCTAGAAATTCTTTGGTTTTAGCATATTACCTGTAATGAACTCAATGCAGTTTTCTGGAAGAACAGTAGACATATGCCTGACATGACAAAACCTGTAACAACATATACAGAGAGCCATTAAAACCCAGTTTTTTTCTATTATGAAAAATATCTAAGATATGTCAGCTAATTATTTATCGGTAGCTGTTAGAAATAACTTTCCCTCTCCATAACAGCCTGCTCTGTAGGTATGTGTGGAGACCATCAGCTTCATCCTGCTCTCCAGCATGTTTCTGCAGATTGAAGGCTGTCTATCCAAATGGATTATTTCCAGGGTCTGGGAAAGAGAAGGAAGATAAGGAGAAGCTCTTTTGCAGTTTCCTTTTCCTACACAAATTTGGTGGCAATCTCAGTTTAACTGTTAATGTGGTAGATTTTCAGGTCTTCATGCTTTCATTTAATTTTTAAAGTCTTTAAAAAGGCGTAGGGTCTTGATTCAGCTAAATTCTGAAAACCCTCGCATCTGTGACTGTCATTTGTTCATGTCTTGAAAACTCCTTTTTATATGCCTTTTTGTACAGATTCAAGTTATGAATCTGTTTCTTCTTCCATTTTTAAAATTTTCCCAGAGTCTCCAGAATCCTCCCCTTCGTTCTTGTACCAAGGCTACATCTTTATCTCATATGCAGTAATCAAAAGTACTGATTAGGACAAAAGCCTATTTATGGCATATAAACATAGAATCTTTAGTTACCCTATTCAAGTTATTCTTCATTGCATGTTTTTTCTGATTTTCTATCCCTTCAGCATACTGAAATATCTAAAGGCAATAATAAAGTCTCATCTGTGTTCAGCAAAGTTTAGATCTTTTATCAATGCTGGAGGTAACAAAGCGTATGGAAATCACTTTTGTGATACAGTAGTAGTTTTGTGATTCAGTTACCAATTCTGGCTTCCTTTTAGCTAAGATGGGCATCTATATAATAGATATATATAGATTATATCTATAATTAGGTATTAACAGCTGTTAATACCTAATTTCCTCATCCATCTTCAGATTCTGGCATGTTTTCTCGTGTTGCAAAGAGTGTACAGCGCAATCTCTCATTTTTAAAAACAATTGATTCAATAAAAGAAGGACTTGAATCCTAATGATAGGGCTATAACAAGCAATTAAAAAAAAAGATAAAATTTTGCGTCTTAACTAATTTCTAATTAATGATTGTTTGGATTCAAGTTTTTCACAACTCACAGCATGACGATGTATATATATAAATTGTACAATTCCTTATGGCATATCATCTGTTATGGAACTGCCATATATATGGATGTATTGAGTTTCTAGGGCCTGGTTTTTGGTAGCAGGGAGCCACAAAGGTGGCTTTTGTGAGAAGCTGCTAGAAGCTTCCTCCATGTCCAGCACAGCCAGTCCCTGGTGGCTCCAAAGACAAATGTGCTGCTGGCCAAGGCTGGGCCAATTAGAAATGGTGCCAATGCCTCTTTGATAAGATATTTAAGAAGAAAGAAAAAAAAGTTATTTGCACAGTTGTAATTGTGGCCAGAGAAGAGCAAAGTGAGAACATGTGAGAGGAATGACTCTGCAGACACCAAGGTCAGTGAAGGAGGGGGAGGAGGTGCTCCAGGCACAGGAGCAGAGATTCCTCTGCAGCCTGTGGTGTGGACCATGGAGAAGAGGCTGTGCCCTGCAGCCTGTGGAGGTCCAAAGGGATGCAGAGGTACACCTGCAGCCCGTGAAGGAGCCCACACCAGAGTGGGTAGATGCCTTGAGGAGGCCCCATGCATTCTGTGGGAGGCCCACAGAGAGAGGAGTCCCCACTGGACCAGCTTTGAAGGTCTGCACCATGTGGAAGAGTGACCCACACTGCAGCAGTTATGGGAGGCATGTCCATCCCATGGGATGGACTCACATTGTACCAGTTCAGAGAGCTGTTGTTTGTGAGATGCAGCCATGTCATAGAAGTTATTGAAGAACTGTCTCCTATGGGAGGGACCCCATGGTGCAGCAGGCAAACAACTCTTCCCCCAAGCAGTGGGATAAAGCCACAGGTGCTGAACTGACCATAACCCTCATTCCCTGTCTCCTTGTGCTGCTGAGATAGGAGGTAGTGCTGGAAGGAGGGAGGGGTGTGGGGAAGGTGTTTTTGAGGTCTTATTTTTCTTCTCATTATCCTGCTCTGATTTTGTTAGCAATGAATTAACTTTATATCTCTAATTAGAACCTGTTTTGCCCATGATAGTATTTAATGAGTGATCTCTCTTCTGGTCCTTAACTCATAAACCCTTCATTAAATTTTCTCTCCTCTGTCCAGCTGCAGGGGGGAGCGAGTGAGTAGATTTCATGGGTGCCTGGTATCTGGCCAGCGTCAACCCATGACAGATGACAAAAGCAATACAGATTGAGGAAAGGTAAATAAAATAAAATGTGCACCCCCGCACTGGTTTATGTAATGTTGCCAAAGAGATGGTGGTTTGCTGAAATATTAGGTATAACCACATGTAGCTGTTTTCCTCACCAAGACCAAATATTTGATAGGAAACTGCTTCAAGCTTTTCCTAAAATCTGTAGACCAGATTTTAGTTGCTAGAAAAGAGCCAGGGTGAGAGTTCTGTCTTTGCTGAGGTACAAAGAAAGAATTTTGTCTACTAAAAATAGTGTGAGATGTAAAAAAGACCTGGAAAAAGCAAGCCTATTTTTAGTCTCCTGACAAATCTCAACTTAGATACAAGACATCATGGGAAAATTTAGGGTTCTAAAAGGGAGAAGAATACTGAGCAAGAAGATGCCTACATCGGGCATAGAAAATGCTCCAGGGAGGAGCTGAGTCAAAAAGTATCCTGGACTGTCTTCTGTAGCCTAATCTCTACATCAAACCCTTCCCCATAGGGTAGCCAAACCAAGAAGCTTTGTCATATTTTTTCTTGAATTCCAGACAGAACACTCTGCCAGTTGTTAGGAAACTAATTTTAGGTTACTGTCCTTCTTGAGAAGATATGACAGTTTTTAGCACCTTGGTAAACACTTAGCCCAGACAGATGTAGTCATTGCATGTGTGTTGCTGTTAGACTTTTCTGTAGAGAATGATAATTTTTGGGGTGATTATTATTAAACCAGGAAGGTAAAATGAAAATGAGTGGGACATGGCAATAAAGCAAAGAAGACATTCATATCACCAAAGACCAAGCTGCATTTACAGGGCTTTTCTCTGTGTTTTTATGCTGGTATTGCATATTGTCACCAGCATAGTTGGTATGAAACTTGAAAAACACAGACTAACATTTCCAACAGTGTAGTTCAGTTTATTTGCCTAGTGATTTTGATTTCAAGGACAAAAATACCCATGGATTTTCTTACTTGTAGCAGAAAGGAATCGAAACTCAGTCTCTTGCCTCTTCTATTTGTAAGGACATGCACATCTGGTAAGACTAAACTCTGGTAAGTTTAAGAGGAGCTCCCTCTTAAACTACTGACAAGCACAGCACACAACAAAGAATGAAAAAGACAGAATAGATAGAATTAATGAAGTTTTATTTGTTCATTTGTCTATTCTGCATGATAACAAAAAGAGCAAGATAGCTGCTTAAAATCAATATAGAGACGCCAAAAATTCTGAATATCAACATTGCTGATTAGTCTTGCATTATTACTTCTGCTCAGCATCAGGAAAATATGTGACATTTTTTCCTCTCAGTCTCATTACCCTACTTTGCAAGCTTTTCCACAGCAATCTATAATTCCATCTAAGGAGATGCAGTCTGCAGGAACAAGTTAGAGTCTGGAAATTTGGACTTTTCAAGTTTTCATTCTATCTGTGACATTCTGTTCACAAACTACAGCAAGCAACTACTTCCCCCTTTTGTCTCAGATTGCCCATTAATGCACATCTCCAAAATTGCTGCAGGTGGTCTGAATCTCTGCTTGCACATCGATGCTGCCCAAAACCCACATTGCATGGATTCCTGTTCTATATCCAAGAAAGGCAGAGGTGGCAAAGTAGACCCAGTATAGCATGATGACAGTCAAAATTTTGATGAGATAATAGGACTGCAGACACTAAAGCTCTAGTTGAGGATCTAATGAGTTTACACCACATAAAGTAATGATTTATGCTTTCCTTTCCCTAGGCAAAAAATATTTAAAAATACATAGTGAAGAATAATCAGTGAACAGTTCTTTTGTACATTTTAATCTGAAATAATTCAGTTGAATTCATAGCCTGGCTAGAAATTGCCTTCAAGGGAATAAGGCACTGAGCTAAAGAATTCTACATACCTTTCAAAAGATCATGAAATATTATTAGATTTACAAAACACAGCTTTTCTATTTCTCATTGCTATTTGTATGCTCACTTTGCATTTCTTTTACTGAATACTATTGCTGTAAACAAGAGTCCTTAAGACTGAATGCTAACAAAACATAAAAAGGTCAAAATACTATAATTGGAAAAGATTTTTTCCAAGATACATAAGGCACAAATGCTCAAATCCTACAGTTTTACAGAGTTACAAGATAATGCTGCATTGCAACTTAATAGTCTGATTGTTATCTTTCTGTTCTCATTGGTTTGCTGTAATTTATGAAGTTCAGCAACATTTTTATCAAGATATATATATTTCAGTAAATGCATTACAAACTTTCCCAAGAGAAGCCAATGATTTGACTTTTGTTGAGGTCAAAAGACCAAGAAAGTCTGTCAAAGCAGCGCAATGAAACATTTGAAGAAAGATATGAGTTCCACCACATATGTAGAAAAGAAAGTAGATATCAATTGTGCTTTTTTCTTTCTGTCTTCAATTTCCTGGTTTTCAGGCACAGCTGAAAATCCAATCAAGGACTGAATGAATGTGTAAAATAAACTGTATTTATGTCATCAAAAGTAATTGCTACAGGGGAGGGGTATCTGAAATGTAATAATCCTATCTGAATCTAATTTGCTGCAAAAAGTGAAAAATGGGGACCTTATTTGATGGGTTTTTTTTCTGAACATTTATGCAGAATAACCCCTGCCCTCAAATTCTCTCATCTTGGTAGAACATTATGTTTTGTCAGCATTTCCTGAGAGTGGCAGTACCCATACACAAATTGCGTGTTTTCTCAGCATTTCTTTTAATGAGGTTTTCCTGAGGCTTACTAGGAGATTTCTTCATTGTCTTCCCAGCCATCTCAAGTTTACAAGCAGACTGGAAGAAGACAGAAAAGCCAAGTTCTATCCTGCTGATCTCCTTACAACATCAGTGGGGTTACCCTCCTACTGCCTATGATCTGCTACCCTGTCCCCTGCCTACCAATGGTAGACTGCTAGTAAAAATCCATGCAAATTTTTGCACAAGGACATGGCTACAAATACATCATTCACTGAATAAACTACAAAGTCAAAAAAGGCCTTCCTGTATTTTAAAATAAATATGAAATCGAATATATAAAAAGGAATGAGGAAGAAGCTATTAACACTGTATAAGGATAGTGCCTAGCTTCCACTTTTTTAGATGAGATATTTTGCTTTAGAAAATTTGTGAAGAATCTTTTTTTAGAAAGTATATTTTCTGCTTGCTAATCCAAGATACTCATATATTATTTCCTATTTTCATTGTATCTCACAATCTTACCTGTTTATACCATTTTTGTCTTTTGCTGTGTATATCTCTCCAGAGCACTGTAATTACATTTTAACTTCTTGACACAGGGATCTCAGTGTGAACATTACTTTGCTTACTGAGAGAAGTTCCTCAAACCAAACAACCTCTTCATACTTTTCTAAGCCTCACTGTGGGAAGGATGGGAATCAATAACCAACAGAAAGACAGGATATGGAAGAGAAGATTTTTTTTACCATGGATTATGGAAGCAGAATAAGCTATTAATATATAAAGCTAATCTATTTTCTCCGTATCTGAGGCTCTGAAGGTCTATATATTTGTAAATAGAAAATAACACCTTAAAGTTTCTGGATGAAAATGATCCTGCCCCAATGTTCTTCAGTGCGAAGTCCTTGAAAAATCCTGTTTCTTAAGCATATTTGAGTGGAAAGCCCTGCTGATTTTCACTGACGGAGGTATCACTTAAGCAAACTTCCAACTGAATTTCTGTCAAGTCAACTTCCACAAAACCATATATTTACGTACTATGTATTTATATCTCTCAGTATGTTTCACAAAATCAATTTAATCCAGTTGTGCTATTACATGAAGAGGGGTTTTAAGGACCACAGATATAATGTGTTCATATTGTGTATATATATGTTCAATTAATCACTCAATCAATAAATAAATAATTTACCTAAAAGGTAAATGATAAAAGTTTGCAAACAGGATGGATGTCAGACTTACTTAAATATGGTCTGAAATAAAACATAGAGCGAAAATTCATATTTAGTTTCTGCACTGCAGAAACTGGAAAACCAGCAGGGCTTTACTTTCACCAAATGCTATCAATTTTAGTAAACCTAATTTCAGAGCCTCTATCTAAGTAGTGTTAAAACATTAAGAAATACCAGGGAAAGATCCCATGTATAGCTATATAAACTAAATTCTCACTGGTATGTATACTTCACTTCTAAAAACTGAGCTTTGTTGGCAAGTAAAATTGAAATTACATTGATTTATGTAGCAGGGACAATTCCAACTGCTGAAGGATTTTCATGATATCCTGGGTAGTAAATTAGATTACATGTTTGATTAGAACCTAAATAGATGCTCAATAGAGATTTATATTCTTTTTGTTAATGAAAACAATCTATATTCTATATTCAATAATCAATCTTTTCTATAATCTATATTGTAATTTCCTTTTTAAATTAGGGATTAAAAGGATACAGAGATACTTGTAAATAGTTTATAAATACCTGTTTTTGGCTTGCTTATTTTGTCACTCGTCACTGCTGCTTGTTTCATCCTGCAGAGCTTATGCATTATAACTTGATCCTGCACACAACCGGCCAATAGCTAGTGTTTTGCATGACAAGAGCCTAATATAAATCAAAAAACGCTGATGAGGGAGGAGAAAAGGTAGAGAGGTACTGAAAAGATTAATGGCAATAGGGATTATCTGAATTCTAGAAATATGTCCAAAGCACTGAACAGTGAACTTCATGGAAAATCGTCCACTGACTTTTTTTGCACACATGTGCCCAGCCTCATGGGTTAGAGTCAACATGATTGATTAAATGAACAATAATGAATACATAATATGAATATTGAATTTGAATAAATTCAATAAATGAATACATAATATGCTCTAAAAATCATTTAAGATATACCAAATGCAATTAAGTAAAGACAACTATCAATCATATATCTTTTTTGTCGGTGGAAATATTTTACTTCAGAAGAGAACGACAAAGAAAAATGGGGACAGTTGATAAATGTCCACATGCAAGAAAATGTTCACTGAAACAGTTCTAAGGAAAAAGCAGCTGCTGACCCACATAGCCAGAGAATGAATTACCCGACATGACATTATTTGAACAGGCCTCTGCTACACCAAATTTTTAGTTATTTTTTCAGTGTGGTACTTCCAACAGAAGAGTTTGAGATCAGTTTTGTCATAAACTGTGATTCAGAGCATTTTCCTGTGAGGATGAAAGCATGAACTACATCTTGTTAAACGTACCTGAGTTTTCTTGACACTTCCTATGGTCATGTAGGTGACTCCCTATAGCTTCCCATGTCTCCAGTTGTTTTCGTCTCCAGTTGTTTTAGTCACCAAACCAAAACACCATGTAAGACCTTCTCCACAGAAATTTCTCAAATTCTCTGTACACATGGGTGAAGAAGCTGATTATTCTGTCCTAATTTATATCAGTAATTAAAATGCTTGATTTTGTTTATTACTTAGCCCTTTTCCCACCTCGTCCCCTCCTTACTCACACAAAATGCTCAAGGTATAGTATTTGTAGCTTGCTCTCATTTAAAATTATGCCATTTGGTGTGCAATGATTATAGTATGTTATGCAAATATTTAGACAGAAGAAATTCTTATATTCATGGAACCCTGATACGTGAATGATTTAAGATATTTGCACTGCCAATTGACTGTTGTATCACGTTGATTAAGAGTAATGATACTACCACAACAACAACAACAAACTATTCAAACTATTCAAGTTCTCTACTTGGGTGTATTCTTTGGGTGTATTTTGACCATACCTTTTTTTAAAAAAAAAAAAGTACTGAAAAACAGTGGCAAATACTGAACACACTGAAAAGGTAGCAACTGTCTCCACTTTAATAGAAGGTAATACTTGAACTGTTTTCATCAGGGGCAGTAACTGAGCACTTTAGAGAGGTTCCATCTGCATGCGAAAAAACACATACATAAAAGATTAGTACTATTTTATACACTAGAATTGTCCAGTATTCCATATTTGTAAGATCGAACTTTCAGTTGTAAAACTTAAATCTTTTAAATGAAATTTTCCGTGCTGAGCTTTAGCTTTAGCATGACCTTTTTTGAAAATTTAAGGAAAAACAGCTCTGCTGTTTCCAAGAATGAGGCCAGTGATAAACATAAAGTCTTGTCCATGCATGAAAAGTCTAGTAATATTTTTGGTTATTTACTAGACTCCTCATTCATTGGAGGAGGGGTATGACATGCTATAAAATGATGGCTTATGGACCAAGAATATAACTTACTTCTTTTGAAAACTAGCAAATTTGTACACATTTTTGAAGGCTCTAAATCTTTGAATTCCCTTTTATATTTTCTTAGACTTGTGAGAGGACTAAGAATTATTCTGAAAGGTTAGATTTGCATGAGGTATGCCTCAGCTGAGTGGTTTCTGAAAAGGGTGAGTCTCATATGCCTAAGCTGCATTGCCTTGTGCTAAATCTGTCTCACAGGGTTGGATTTTATCCAGCCAGAGCTCCAGGCAAGCAAGGGAGCAGGAAAAAACAGTTCTAATATGTTGGGAGCAGAAAGTTAAACCAAGCAAAATAAGCAATATTATTACATTTCTCAAATTAAATTCATCCATAAAACATTGTAAACTGATGTTCTCACAATCTGTTCTTGCAGTCGTATTTCTGGAGTATTTTTATCTCTGGCTAGGTGGAGCTCAGTGTTGCTCAAACACAACCTTGTTCTTCTTGTTGTAGTTCAAGTAACCAGGAGCAAGAAGCAGTTTTTACAGGCATTGTTTCAGCAAAAGGTACATTTGTCAGGAATAGAAGAAACCAGGAGTGTGGAGGAATAGAAAGCAATTTTTGATAAAATTCAAGGGAAGGAAAAGCAGGACTCTGCAAATCACTGGAGATGAAAGGGAAAATCAAAGACTGAAAGAAAACTCTGATTACACAATCTTCTGGGTTTATATGTAAAACACGAAGACAGCTAACAGGGAGATGAAACTAGGACTTGACGAGGAAGAAGACAGAGACTTCACTGTAAAAATAATGGAGATTGAGACTGTGCAGACTGAAAACAGTTGGACATAAATCAGAAATAGAAGTGAGGCAGAGACAAGGAAAAAATGTGAATAAACAAGCTGGGATAGCTGAAATCTTTGCTGGAAAAAAAAAAAAAATAGAGGGAATGGCTTGAATCACTAAAGGGAACTTTACTATTAATATTTGGATTAGAACTCCAGGCTGGAAACCTCACAGTTCTGTTGTTATCTAGTGTCTGTAAAATGTGAAAGCAAAGTTTTGCATTCATTTCTAACATTGCACCATGAAGATGTATCTTAGTTTGAAAGACAGGTGTCTGCTAGGGAAAAAAACAGAGCCTCCCTTGGAATGGAGAATGCAAAAGCTCTTCCCTCTGAATTGCTATAATTCTGAAATTAAGGGGCTCTCAGGCAAAGATGTAAGGATAGGAATAGCAGTTCTTTACTAGTGTGTGTAACAAGATAAACAAAATAGCAACAATAACTATGGCATTAACGACAAACAGGGACCAGTCAGTCTTCTCAGCCACAAGCACTTTCCCCTTTGGTGCAGTTTACTGTCTACAGGCGGTTGGAGTAAGCAAAAAAGTCCCAGTGTGCTGGATGAGATGTATTAGGAGCTCGTTGGTGGTTGCTGGAGCTGTGGAAACGTCCTGGCAGGCAGGGTGGGTTGCAGGCTACGGTGTGGAGAAACCCAGAGAAAAAAATGAAAAATATAGTGGGCGTGTCTCCCAGCAGGGCAGGGAGAAACCAGGTTTCGAATTCCCGGGCACACACGAAGAGACGGTGCTGGGTCACTCCGAGCTGGGCTCCAGTGGTGCCAGTGAAACCTCTCCGCAGTGAAAAAAAGACCAACAGCCTTGCCATTCCCTCCAAGAGAGCAGCTCCCCAGCAAGAAGTGAAGTCCTGGGATGCCACCCTCTCCCCTGATCTCAGCAACTTCCTTTGTCTTTCCTGAGTACCCGTAAGTAGCCGGTAATTAGTTCCCTAGCAATTTATGGGAAAAAATTCTATAAGAATGAAACCTGATCCCCAACAGATGGCAGTTCCTTACTCTGATGAGCCTTACATAGCCTGTTCAAGTGACAGTCCTACATGACTGATGGACCCTAAGCACCTTAATGTCAAAGACCTGGAGAAAAGAAGGCTCAGGGAGGACCCTATTGATACATGAAAGGTAGCAATATCTATTGCTACCTTTGTTGTATTTGGGTAGAGGTCTGTGCCTTCTCCCAGGAAGAAAGTGACAGGATGAGAGGAAATGACCTCTAGTTACACCAAGGGAGGTTTAGAATGGATATTAGGAAAAATGTCCTGTCTGAAAGGGTACAAAGCACTGGAATAACCTGCACAGGAAAGTGATGAAATCACTGTTCTTGGAAGTGTTCAAATGGTGTGTGAATGTGGCACTTGGCTACCTAGTTTAGTGGTAAACACAAATAAATATTGGTTGTGTAAAAAAGAAACCTGGAACAGGCTAACTATTAGCAGAAGCTGAAAGCCTGTTTAATAAATAAAGAAAGGAAAAGCATGAGTTCATGGTTAAAGCAATAATTATATCCTGGAGCACTGTATTTCCTACCTATATTTTCATGGAATTAAACATCTTACAAGTAGTCATTGATTATCCAATTTCTCCTTGATGCTTGCACAATTATTTTAAAGAGTGATATGGTGTCATATTTGCAACTGAACTTGTTCTTGAATATACAAGGAGGTATACCACAACAATTGCAAGAACTAAAGTTCTTCCCATTTCATTTAGACATTCAGAATTAATAAATAATTTTGTGCGAAATAATTTTCTGACTCACCTGCTATTTCTAAGGGGGGGGGGGGGGATTT
>WAAG01013807.1:11651-53912 GCA_013390105.1 Tichodroma muraria | reverse complement strand
CTCATAAGAGAGATGCTCCTCTCATAATTTCCCACTCATTCTTTCCAGCCTCAAAGATTTTTCATCTCAGTGACTCCTGAGCTATCTGTACCTTCTTTGTATTTTGTATTTCTTATTGGATTTCTCTTCAGTCAACTTTTCCAGACTCTCCTTGGGATCAAGTAAGTTTTTAGCAGCCACAACATCTTTTGGTGATGAGTTTGACAGTTTCACTGCCCATTGTGTGAAGAACCACCTACCTTTGTTTGTCTTGAACTCAGTTTCCACTAATGGAACAAGCGTATGACTCTGTTCTCCCACCTAAATGTCTTTTTGCAGTCTAGAGGTCTAAAAATACTTGAGCGGTTTTCAGTACTTGATGGCAAATTTGTCATCTCCCTTTTTTTGTCAGAGATGCCCCAAGAATGACTCATTAGAGTGGAGAGAAGAGGCAGGCAAGGAACTGTTAGGAAAGATTCCCCTTCATACCTCTGGCAGTGCTGACATCCATGCTACGGTGTAGTCATTTGAAACTGCAGGGACATCAGTCTTCACTGATACCTGGGGACACAGGAGATTCTTTGAGAACAGTGGGAACAAACAGGTCTTCAATATTGTTACAGGCATGGGGAGCAGTGTCTATCAGGATTTAGCTGTTTGCATTCACTGGAAGTAATTAAAGTGTTTCTGAGGAGGTTCTTGATGGCAGTAATTTTTGTGGCCTAGAAATGAAAGTTAAATCCGTGGCATTTATAGTGGTGGGAATACTTTGTGTATAACCACGTAAATCTAAAGTCCTGCTTCATATCTGGTAAGCTGTAAACTAGATTCACTTCTGGAGACCTTCAGGGACATCTGGGTCTCCCCACTGGAGGTCCAGGAAAGCAGGTTATTGGCATTAACAGGACTGGTTGTCTCTTCCCATGCAGGCTGAACCCCTAAAAATGCAGGATCCTCAGTATCTAAGGTAGCTGCTGTGGTGTAAATCTTGCCCATGTGCTGCAGAGTGAGGCAAGGAAAGAGGACAGTCAGAAGGCATCTGTACCGTGGTTTAATGGTGTTGCAGCACCCAGATGTGACTGCACAGCCTTGAGTTCTGACAGGAGAAGTATGCTTTCTTTTTCCTGCCTGTTGCAGGCATGCACAGAAAGCAATGAAATTTGGCTTGTTTGCTGCCTCATTTCTACACTAGTGTCTAGGAGATGGCAGCAAGTTGAGCAGCCCAATTTCACCACCTGGCAGGAGGCAGCTCCTGTCTCACAGTCATGTCTGTGAGTTGTGTGTTTCAGCAGAGATGCAGCTCTGCAAACTCTAGGTTTTATTATTTCAGATATGAGGATGACATTCTCACAGATGCTGCAGCACTTTATGACCAAAAGGGACTTTCGTGAGCTTAAGAGCTTGGCCTTAAGCCTCTCTGTTGATTTGCTTGCAGAGGCTTGTCTTACTTCATCTGTACAGTTAACAGAGTTTCATGCATACAAAGTATCTGTGGCATGTAAATGTGTTAACTAATCAGATCTAGAGTTACACACTCTACTGAATATCCACAGGTTGCCATTATGCCTGGTACATGGGGTAAAATCAGCTTCTGACAGGAATTTGTAGAGGTTGCTGTGCCTGGCAGGGAGCTTGGATGTAGCCTCACCTTCAGTGGGAAGGTTTTTACCTCCATGTAGTTTTCTTCACACACAATTTCTCTTGAAGCCCAGGATGCATAGGAACAATACATAGGGTAGGTGTAGGTGACAGCTGCCCTCATGCTTGAAAATGAGGAGACCTTGATGTTCACAGTCAGTGAAAACAGCTCATCTGCCTGGGAAGAAAAACTGTGAATTCAGCAGATGGTGTGGAAGGTTCCAGAGTGGCTGCATGGGACCATGCAGCGCAGTGTTCTGTTTCTGAGAGCGTTTTATAATGATGAGAACAGATTGAGAACTGCAGTGACAGCTCCTACAAAACATCACCCTGTCTGAAATGGGTTGTATGCAGGGTCTTACTGAGCCAGGGATGTTGCCTCAGCACTCACAGCCTTTGCCTCAGACACCATCTCAGCACTGTTCTCGCCACACTATAAAGGAGCAGCTGGTCAAGGGCAGATCTGACCTACCTTACCGTGAGGTTCATGTTTCTCCTCTTTGTGACTCTGTGTGTCTCCACATGGAGAGAAAGTACTGGAACTTTTGTTTTGATCTAAGTAGTTCGGGTTAGTTAACTACAAATGATGTTTAGTGTTTAACACTAGACTAAGTCCAGTAAAACAATCTTTTTGCTTCTTCAGCTCCCCAGGAGCCACACACAAAGACATGGACTGCCTTTCTATTTGACATAGATGTGTACTCTCCTACAGAGCAAGGCAAAACCTTTACAGAGAAATTTCCAGCCTGGAAATCCAGGTCATTGCACAGCACACTGTATACCCCCATTCTTGTTAGCTAACCTTTGCCTATAAAGTTTTACCATATTTTTTCTGTGGGGCTTCCAGGACCAGCCAGACTAAACATGGACAAGCAATGAAGTTTCTACTCTGATTTGTTCTGGTTTCGTGTACATTTCATCTCAACTAACATTTAGGAATTAGAAATCCAGGCTACACTTTTACATGTATTTTTGGAAGGGGTGAATCACCTTCTGGAGATGCCTGGTTCTCTCCATTGACTATTGTGGAAGAGTAAACAACTAGTTTAGACTAGACATTATCTTTTAGATGGCTAAAGTTACGTGAGGCAAATCTGGGTCTAATAGATGTGTGTGATCTACGTTCCTAGGCATGTGTTAACAGGCACATTACCACACAAATTAAGCCAGGAAATGATCTGCCAGAATCACACTGCAAACATTGCTTTTTCAAGCAGATGCCTACTTCTTTCCAGAGAGGCTTTCAAGAAACTCTCTGGCAAATCAGCAGCTACAAGGATATGCTTGAGAACTGGCAGCTACTCAGCAGCATTAGGATAAGTGTCATTCCATGGAGAGAGGAAATCCCATGTCAGTCACTCTGAACAAACCTCACAGCAGAGAGCCATTGCCTATTCATTTCTACACTACACTCACAACATTAGTTCCTTGAGTTCAGTATTCTCAAAACATGCCATTAGAATGCCATATACTATCCCAATCTTGTATTTCTGGAGAAGATGTACTGCCTGAGCTGCTTCCAAGCCTGTGTCTGGGCCTTACCTCACTGGCCACATGACAGCCGAGCACTGACGCGCGGAAGACGGGATTGCCCCACACGTCTTCTGACAGGACATAGCCACAGCGAGATGCTAATTTCTCATCTAGCAGAACAGGGCCAGAATAAGGATCTACAGAAAAAGGGAAAGATATGTGGGATGTAAAGCTCAAGGCAAGCCGTGGGGCAGAGTGGTGCTGAGGCCCTGTCACGCAGCTCTTCTCCATGTGGGTTGGGTGCTCCCCAGTGACATGTGCTGTTAAGGAGCTGGTGACACTGTGCTGGCATGTGTAGGAGTGCATGAGACAGTTTGGCATGACTCAAGCTCACATACATAATGTACACTTCAATGCCTGTTTCCTTGCATCCAGAAGCTTGTGCCATTGCCACTTTAAAGTGCTATTATGGAGAGTTTCTCTGAAGCATCACCTACATTTCTCCCTCCTCGATTTCATTCTCTTGAAAAGAATTATGGGCTCTTAAGCCCATCCGTTTCTGAAAATCATCAAGTTGGGATAATCTGCTGCTCGCTCTGCTCAAAGGATGTGGTCACAGGCCTGTTTTGGGTGGGCACTTTTGCATATTGATCAGGTTTGCTGCTTCTCTGTGCTGTGAAACCTATGGGGGAGCCAATAAGAGACTTGACAGGGATTGGCTGTGCTCAGGTCTTGACGATGGTAGAATTAATAACATCATATTTTGTTAACTATCTGCCCTCTGATTAAGGAGCTATTTTAGTCTTGGTTTAGACACAAGAATCTCTACAAATAGATGGGGTTTAACTAGCTGCCATTACAATTTCTAGATTTGTCTGTCGTGCCTAAATGTCTGACAGTTCTAGAACTGCTGTTTCAGATGTATGCCTGCAGCTGGGATAGGCTCAGGAGATAAATGGGAATAATTTTGGAAGAAGGAATAGCTTTTATGAGACCAACTGATAGAGCTGGAAGAAACAAACAGCATTTTGTGCCTGAAGGCTGGTCTGTTTTTTCCAGCAGTATCAGTTACTCTCATAAATGCTATCCCTTCTGTCCACACCCTTTCCGTACTTGATTTTTTCAGTTCTGCCTCCAAATCAAATGAAAAAAAAAGCATAAACCAGAAAAAAATTGCACTGATCTCAAGAGAAATTAATTAGGTTTGGGGTGAAATCACACATACTTTTTACAATCTGATGTGAACATTTTCTGGTTTTCATTTTGGTTCTGAAGATTTTTCTTTTTCACAGAAAATAGAACCCCTTTGTCCAATCTGAATTATGGTATTTAAATGCCATTATGGTGTTAAATAAAAAAGAAATAAAAATATCCTCCAAAATCCTTTAATTGCTGCAGCCCTCATTGAGAGTGTGTTTTCTGGGCATTACCCAGCCTACACTACTGTTGTAATTATGCTGTTCAGGACATATCCAATCTGCAATGTCGCCTTTGTTTTCCTTGATAGACACGTGTAAGGGCTCAGCAGAGGCAAGAATGAAAGCCAAATGTCAGTCCTTCCTCCTCAGACCATCCTTTCTCCTTTCCCAACACTGTAGTACCATGGGGCAGAGGGGGCTGTAGTTACCAGCTTTACTCCTCTGCAGGGTTAGTGCCCAAATTGAGGTGGGAGAGGCTGGCTCAGGGTGACAAGGATGTGCTGCCATCAAGGTTCCTTGGGGTGAGTTACCAATTATCAATAGATGGCAGCAGCATCCAGATCACAGGCTCTGTGATCACTTAGGTGGTTCCCCAGCCTTCATGTTATTCGGGCTGCCACTTGTAACTCACCATAGATTTCCAGCTGGAAGAACTTTCCCTGGAGCAAGAGTTTATTCAGTTTCATCCAAAAAATTCTGGAGCGGCAACTGCTCTCTACAAAACCTAGTGGGAGCACATATAGAGCTGATGAGTCAGTGGGACTGGAGGGCAGAGAAGAGGCACATCATGTTACAAGCAAAATGACTGAGTTCTCATCCTTGCCTCTCTCCCCACTCTGCTTTTATCATGTTTCACCAACCTGGGGGAGCCATCCGCCTCCCTTGTCCCAGCCAGAACAGTAAGAAAAATAGCCAGATCCTGCAATATAAGCACATGAGCTAATAAGAGGGAGAACAGAGAGAAAAAAATAAAATATCAAAATGGAAAATTAGGGAGGTGGAAACTAAGGTCTTGTTACCTGCGTAGCAAGTGACCCACAGCCTCCATCTGTCCCCAGAGACCTGTGCATGAGCAGCAAAGTCCTCCTCCCTGTGAAGTAAAATGGACCCAGGTGTGCAGATGGAACTTGGTCAGACCCAGGAGGAGGGGTACAGGTTACCTTTCACAGATTGTGCTGTCTTCTCCAAACCTTGTGTGTGGATCAGGAGAGGCCAGTGGCTTCTGATGTGGAAGGACACCTGGGTGGAATCCTGCAGTGCCCTCCAACGTTATCAGAGCTCGCTCCCGGCAGGGGGAGGCAGCTCCCTCTCTCTCTGGGAGGGCACAGCACCCTCCTGCCAGATATCTGCAAGGTCAGAGGCTGCTGCTGAGCCTAATTGCAATGAGTACAGCACAGGGTGCTTGGTGCTTTCCCTCAAACCCTGGGGAATATTCTCATTCTTTACAAACCAGCTGGGTAGCTCTAGTTTCAGGTCTTTAGAACACATGAAACATTTCCCCAGAGGTATTTTAATTGGGTCTACACAGGAAATACATTTTTGTTTCTGTGAAATGTCCCAGTGACCCAGCCATGCCAGAGATAACAGCAGTACTTTGGCAGCTGCACATTTTGCTTTTGTGGATCCAGTTAGGTTGCCCTTTGATTTGTTTGATTATCAGAGAGTGTTTTGGTGAAAACATCTTGTTTTTAGAAGTGCTGCAATATGTCTGTATCAGTCAGACCATGTGCAGGTCTGTAAATGGCCAAGCATATTGCCTGGGAAAGTCTTTGCTCATAATGGGAGTTGTTTCTATGAGACTGCAAGTGACCTAGGAAAGAAGGGCTGAGAGGTTTGGAGAGCTAAAAATACAGCTTGTGTGGCATGGATGAACCACAGTGGGGTGAGGAGTATAGAGACTTAGGTTGACATTTTAGCCGTTTCTACCCAGGGCTCAGTTTTCTTATTTTGTCCCCATTTTGGGCCATTGACCAAACATTCTTACCTTACTTTGGTTCACAGGCATGAGCAGAGCTGTTCTGTAGAACAGATTGTTTTTACAGTACACTTCCCACCACTGTGGGATAAACAAAAACCAGTGGGCACATCCCCTCCCAGGACACAGTGCAATCAGTGTGAATTCTTCCTCTCTCAGAGGACCTGTGCAGTAACAGCAGAACCTCCGCCACTGCCCTGCCAGACACGCTCACTTTGCACAGCAGGGAACAGTGGCACACATCTCGTGTGAGTGCTCTGAGCGGAGCCCTGGGGCTTTAGCAGTCTCCTAATTAATGTCCTCTGGCCACAAGACCCTTTCTCATTCAGTGGCAGCTGAAGTCCAGCTTCTGCCACAACTTCTCATGAGCCCACGCAGGACTCGCTGCATGATCCTGGCCCCCGTTAGCTCTGTGTCCGAGTGACTCTTCATTGAATCCAGCTGGGGCTGGAATTCTGCTGGAAATGGCCGTAGTCAGATACCACAGTGATGAGTGTGGTGTAACAGTGAGATTTTGAATTTTGAGTGAAAACTTCAGTATATTTGGATAGCTAACAGTTCCAATTTTGATAAGCCACTTCCAAGAGACGTGTAGCATCTCCCCGAGATACTGTGAGTCAGGGTCTGAGGGAGCCATGTTTGAGAGAGCGTGATCACAATTTATTAATTAACAGTCAACTGTCAGGGCAGGTACACAACTACAATTAGCTGCCACAAGCAGCGAGACAAATTTCTGCATCTTTGGACAACTCAGACCATCATGATTACTGTGTTTCTGGCATTAGTTGTGTTTCTAAGTGTGACAGAAGTGACTTTGGATGTGACATAGAAATTGTGGTCAGTGTGTGATAGCCAGCTCTTGGCCTCACTGTCAATCAAGCAAAGCAGAGCATGTCCAGGTCAAATGCTTTTGGCTTCCAAGGATCACTTAAGTGCTGTGGAAACATTGTTAGCACTGGACGTCTGGAAGCATCAGCTGCTTGTGGTCCCTAAAGTTCCTCTGGTACTCATTATAAAGGTAGGGAGGATAAGCCTGTGTGTTCCAGGTTATTATATTTGTCTACTCGATTTTCCTTGCTGTTTTGGCTGCAAAAGAGCACCCATCCTAATGTTCTTGCAGGGTAATAAACAGCTGCTGCATTTCAGCTTCGAGGCGATGGCATTCTGCGGTGGATAAAATGATTCATGGCTTGGGTTCTTTTGAGCTGAAAGGTACCGTTTGAATGTAATGTTTTGGTTTCTCTTTTTTTCCTGCATGGGTCTGGACCTGGGCTTTGTATTATATAATGTTTTTGAAGGTTTAAAACCAGCCACTTGGAGCAGCACCTCTCCCAGTGAGGCTTGCTTTCAGTGGTGGAAAAGGGCTCCAGCCTTTTGAGTCATGATGTTTGTGTCTGTTGTTCTGTGACACTGAAATCCCCAGGTTACATGAATACTACAGAAAAAGATTTTTAAATTTTTCTGTCCCAAGCCTTTTAATGATAACTTTATTTCTACAATTGGTTGTTTTTGGTGGTTTTTTGGTTTTTTTTTACTAAGTCCTGTGTGTTGATCTGAAGCCTCATAGTTTGATACTTAGTCTGAGTGTGGGATATAGTTAAATGGCACCCATTATTGGAAAAAAAACACAGCAGATAGTGAGCGATGGGAGAGGGAATGGGGCAAAATCTTGCTTTAATGTATCAAAAGAAGATTCATAGAATCATAAAATCACAGAATGGTTTGGGTTGGAAGGAACCTTAAAGATGATCCAATTCCACCCCCTCTGCCATGGGCAGGGACGCCTTCCCCTGGATCAGGTTGCTCAGGGCTCCATCCAATTTGGCCTTGAACAATTCCAGGGATGGGGCATCCACAACTTCTCTGAGCAACATTCTTTACTTATGTAGAATCTTTGCTTATACTTATGAGTTGGGAAAAGCAATATAAGGTATCTCTGCCCTCCTCACCCTCTTGCAACTGCAGGACTGGCAAACCTGAAATAGAGATAGAAATATTATTATGTCAGTGTTTCTAAAGCTAGAAGCAGCTCCCGGGAAGGTAAGATGTGGCCTACAACTAGAGACAGCCCCTAGAAAATCTTCAAGGAGATGCTAGAAGAGATGCTTCTCCATGGGAAAAGATATGCCTTGGAGTAAGATGAGAATTAGACAACCAGGTTGTGGGTTCAGAAGGTGAGAAGTGGAAATGGTGTAAAGATTTATCGCAGAGAAATGTTTTCTCGGAGTGTCTGTGAGACAGAGGTACAAGTGGCCTCCACATGCAGGGTAGTGTTGTTTTTCTGGAACAAGCTTGGTCACCTTGGCAGGAATGTGAGCTTGAGCTCTGCTCCCACTCACATGCACCAGGAGCTTGTAAATGCATTCAAAAGGCTCTTGAATTCCCAGGGTAAAATAGCATAGAAAAATAGTCTGGTTCAACTTCATACCATGGCACAGGATAACCTCACCAATTTCACTGCTCTGTCTTCATATGCACATGTCATATTTCAGAGGGTTGAGGCCTCACTGTTCTGTGCAGATGGTGCAGCGGAAAATTTATCTTTAAGGAAAAACTATAGAAAAATCAGCTCAAAGAGGCAATTTCTTCCTATCCCCATGAGCAAGTAGTTGGCTTATGCTCTGGACTGTGAGACTTTACATTCCTTGTCTGTTATTATTAAAGTATTATAATTATTATTATTATTGTTGTCTGTATAATGTGCATTTAGAAATTGTCCTTGTGTTTATGCCATTTTTATCTTTAAAACATACCACACTCAAATGCATATAAATTCCGAAAAGCAACAGTTGCTGTCATTGCATGCCACTAAATCGTTAAAGTGGTGGAAAAAGCACAAATAAGCAGATCTGTACCTTGATAGGCTTTTAATTTTTTTTAACATGCAATTGGTGTTAATTTCTCTGTGTCTGTAATGTTTGTGTTCACTGTAACTGAACAATAGAACTTTGTTTTTGTTCTCTGTGTAAATTAAAGACATCTGTTCTCTTTATACGAAAAGTTGTTTTTTAAAAGAAGCTGGTCTGATCTAACTAAATACCAATGCTGTGTCCACAATGAGTTACTATTAATATTTGGGAAAGGCAACCATCCAAAGCAAGTGTAATGTCAAATCACTGGCAGGAGTGCATATTTATTGCTCGAAGTGACAGATAAAAATGCGGAGGTTACAAAAACAAAATTCTTGCAGATGACTAATGATGCATATATATGCCCCCAGTGCCCCATAACCACATTTGCAATTGGCAGGGTGCTCTCCACTGCCTCCTGCTCTCCAGGATTAATCATCAAGAGACTGGTAGCTTGGCACCCTCCCTGGAGGAGCGACGCTGCTCCCACCTTCCCTCCGGCAGGCCCTGCATGGAGTGACCTTTGGGGCATGCTGGAATCTGATCCATCTATTTAATTTGTCTGACTTTTCCCCCACCTCGCTCTGGTATTTGACTGCATGGGTTTATTTTCCGCTGAAGGCACGTGGTTTTTTTCTGCACAGGTGGAGGAGGTGGACCATGCACTGCATGATTCCGTAATGCCTGTGATGCCAGCACGGTGGTGGTCTTCAGAGCCGTCTGTTAAGTTCTGTTATGAAGGAGTAGGAATCCCAAGATTGGACTGTCATCTTACTCGTGAGGAGTAGTCTTGCATTTAGCAGGACTGAAGTGGTTATTAAGGAGGTTATTTCAGAATGAAACACCCCAACACTATTTGTCATGATCTGCAGTAGCAGAACTGGGATCTGAGAGGTTCAGCACTCTCACTGTCCAGGTGACTGTGGAGCCTTGTTACTATTGTATTTGAGCATCTCAGAGATGATGAAATTGTCTTCACAGGCAGATATCTTCAGAAGGAAATACTTCTAATTAACATTTCGCGATGAAGGGCCCGATTCAAGAAAACGTCTCTTTTGAGTGCAGTAGTTAAGCCCTTGCTTAAATCTCATTTATTTCAGTGAGATTTAAATGCAAGTAAACCCTTCCCAAACCCTGGGCATGCCAAGCTCAGACCTGTGTCTCACCTTGCTGCTACCTCTGGTGTCCTGTGCTAAGAGTAACATGCCTTTCACTGGCAGGAACCAAAAAAAAAGCTTGACTGTGTTAAAGAATTAGCTATTTTGTGGATATGCTTATTGCAGTCAGTTCCACATAGCTATTGACCTACTATCAGCATAATTTCCTGGCTCCCTCTTGGGGTACATATGTTAGTATGTCCTTCCTTCCCCTCTCCTGTTCTGTAGAGAAGCCCTGTGCTCCTTTGTTTCTCTTACCCTTTTCCCTGACTACCCCTAATACCTGTATTATTTATCTCCATGTCTTTCTACAGACTCTCTGCTCCCTCTGCCATGCACTGTGGCATCCCCCATCCTGCTCCCCACAGGCACCTGCACCAGTGGGCAGCCGTCTCCCAAAGAGCTGTCATCAGCCTGTTGGTGGTATTTCACCTCCATCTCAGACACCCACAGCTTCCTCCAGGATCCAGCTGAGCACAGAACTTGCTGAGTCACATTTTCACCACAAAAACACTCATGTGTTTCCCCAGAGTCACAAAGTTATAGGCGCAGCTTGGCCAGAGAGGAGCAGACAGCTTTCACCCTGAAGCACATCCAGGAATGCTGGCAAGAAGTCGCTTTTATTTCCTATCTCGGGTTACTGCAATGTGGGTTAGGACTACAAAAGCTTGAAATCCCTGGCAAGCTAATGCTGTACATCTGTCTAAGATGATGGCCAGCATGGACAACCATGGGCTTCGGCCCATGACCAGTGTGAAGCACTTTGTTTCTTGCTGAGCAGCTGTCATTAGCAGCAATCTGTGAGGTTTCTTCCCGATTTCACTCGGTGGCTTGCATGGCTGCTCTCTTCTCTGTGAGTTCTCCACGCTTGCCTGTGTGGCTGTGGAGGTGATCTACTGCCCGACCTCACTGACTAATTCTTGTCATGTTGCTGTCAGGGGGATGAATGCTGTTTCCATCAGTCTGACGAGCTGCAGCCCCTCTCATCCTCCCCTTGGGGATGTAGAACCTGTAAAATGGGAACAGTACTTGCTCCCAGGGACTCTTGCAAGGGATTAGTCAGGAATGTTTGCTGGGTAACTCGAGAATATCTATAACTCACCAGGCTCAGCCTGCCTGTGTGTGGAGGTCTGTTTGGGAAGATGATCTATGGGGTGACTGCCTCATATCGCTGGTGCCTTATGTGCTCTTTCTACCCTCAGAAATCGGTGAATTAAATTAGAGCTGCGCTACAGGAATTGAGCCTTTGTGCTCCGTGGGACCTGTCAGACTTCCTTACCTATCAGTAGGACCTGGTACTCACGGCCCACAGCGAAGGGGAGAGCAAGGAGCAGTGTCCTTTTGCTCTCTTGAGGGACACAGTTTTGGTGCCGATCGTCCCCAGGTGCCCAGGGCGATCTAGTGCACGGTGCTGCTCTCAGCTGCAGGCATGATATTTTTTTTGGTGCGGGGGTGGACCAACAGCCTAGCCGGGTGGATGTCCTTCCAAAAGCAATGTTCAGAGTAATAGTTGCCCAGCCGTTCCCGAACGCGCTGCACGCCGCCGTCCCCGCCGCTCTTAGCGCCGGTTCCCATTAGGTGTCTCCCTTCCCCTCCGCATGGAGAGCGCGGTCCGCGCCGGGACGGCGCACCGGGATCGGGCACCGCGGCCCGCCGCCACCATTTCTGGACCAGGGCGCCCTGATGGATGTTGTGCCGGGATTTTTGCTCAGGAAATTTCCTTGGCAAGGGAAGGGAGCTGGATCCTGCTGCCAGCACAGCTGTCGGGGCAGTGTGCGCCCTTCTCCAACCTCTCAGGGGCCGCACAGTGATGCTTGGGGCTCCTTGGGGCTCTTTGTCCATGTCTGTTCAGGGCAGACAGCATCCCTGCTGGGGACAGGTGTGTCAGATGGGACTAATAGCGCTGAGTGTCACAGGATCACAGAATGGTTTGGGTTAGAAGGGACCTTAAATCTTGTTCCACCCCCTGCCGTGGGTTGGGACACCTTCCACTAGACCAGGTTGCTCAAAGCCCTGTAAAACCTTAAACACCTCCAGGGATGGGGCATCCACAGCTTCTCTGGGCAACCTGTTGCAGTGCCTCGCCACCCTCAAAGTAAAGAATTTCTTCCTAGTATCTAATCTAAGTCTCTCCTTTTTTAGTTTAAAACCATTTCCCTTGCCCTATCACTATTTGCCAGTGTAAAATTTGCTTTCCCTCTATTTCATAAGTAGTTTAAGTAGTTAAGTTTCCCCTTTAAGTACTGGAAGGTTACTAGGACGTGTCTGTTTGGAGACCCTCCTGCTTAGAGCTCTCACCCGAGCCTTCTCTGCTCCAGGTCTCTCAGCCTGTCTCCATAGGAGAGGTGCTCTAGCTCTCTCATCACCTATGTGGCCCCTCTCTAATACATCCATATCCTTGTGCTGGGAATCCCAGAGCTGAGTGCAGCACTGCTGGTGAGGCCTTATGAGAGCAGAATCATGGGGTAGAATCCCCTCCCTCGACTTGGAGCCCACAATGCTTTGGATGTAGCCCAGGACATGATTGGCTTTCCGGGCTGCAAGGGCACTCTTGTGTTGTGTCCAGCTTTTCGTCCACCAGAACCCCCCCAGATACACAGCTGTACCTTTGTTGTATCCATGCAACTTACCCTGCAGCTTCATTCAACACACCTACATGGAGTTTCAGGCTGAACCCAGATTTCCTGGTGTCAGGAAAGGAGGCCAGTAAGGTGGAGGGAGGCTTAGGGCTGTTCCCCAGTCACAGGTACTGTGTGCTGTCCCTGTTTGGGACCTAGGATGCTCCCCTGTGTTAGCAATGCGTGAAGAAAACACAGGCAAAGAAGGATGCATGATAGCAAGCCATGCACAAATGTGCCTGCCCCCCTCTGTGAATCCTAATAAGAAATCATGACAGTGATGTTCTGGAGACTTTATGTGGTGAGAAAAAGGCCCTTTTTGGCAATGGGGTGGCTGGGAGGCCTCTCTTTCTGCAGATGATTTCTGATCCTACCTCTGCTCTCATCAGTTTAGCTCCTGTGTAGTCCTTGTGACATCCCAAAGAGCAGTCTAAAATTATTTGAGATTTGTGCATCTTGACACTGGACATGAATTTCTGCTGATCCAATATTATTTGGTACTCAAAATACAGCAGGCTGTGAAGGCAATAGCAGTACAACAGGCTGTGTCCTGCAGGCTTCACAGAGAGCATCCAGTCACTGCCACGGATTGCTCCTCATCTGAAACCCTTGCAAAGGGATTTTAGTGCAAAGGCACTAAAAATTTTATAGCTGATTGCATATTTTGTTCTTTATTCACATGTAACACTGAAATGCCATCACTGGCATTACTCCTGCAGCATAACAGGTTAGGTCATCTTGTCACCATTTTGTAGAGAGGAGGACTTAAGCTTGAGCCTAAAACATTATGCTAAGATTTAAATGCTGGAGTGGAATATCTTTACATAATTATTTTTTTAAATTTTATTTTGGTTTTAATTTATTTATCAATTCTGGGCATGAGCTCCTGTTGTTGGTGGTGATGTTACTTCAGCTGTCTCACAAGTGGAGTTTTGCCCCAGATGCAGCTGCATCTGCAATCTGTGGCATAGGCTCTCATGTAGCATCTCTGTGGCTTGGGCCACTTACTGAAGGTCACACAGCAGAGACTGGGAAACAACCCAGCTCTCCTGCCTCTGATCTCTGCACGCACTCAAATTTTTGCAATGCTTCAACCACAGAACAACATTAATGTCCACAGGCAAGAGAGGTGCTGTAGCCAAACTTGAGAGATGTGGAATACAAGGTGGCTGAAAATCTGTCTGGGCTTGGAGGTGAGTGTCTGATGAGCTGTAGTCTGGCTGGTGGTCAGTGCTGAGTGGCAGCTCTCAGCTGTGTTACTGGGATGGATGGTGTCAAACACCTTCACTGCTGCCCCGGGTGATGGCCTGGCAGGCACCTCTGTGGATAATGCCAACTGAGGGGAGCACTGAATGTGCTGGAGGTTTGACTGATATCCAGAGAGACTTGACAAGCTGGGGAATGGGCCTATGGGAACCTCAGAAAGCCCAACAAAAAGGAATGTCCAGTCCTGAACCTCATGTCCATCATATTTGATGGAGCAAACCCATGCACCACTGCTGGCTGGGGAGTGATTGAGTGCTGGGAAGGAGCTTTGCAATAAAGGACAAAGGTAGGGGTCCTGGTGGACACCAAATGGGACAGAAGTCCCCAGTGGGCCCCTGTGCCAGCGAGGCTACTGTTCTCTAGGCTGTATCAGCCAAAGCATAGCCAGCAGGCTGTGGGAAATGGTGATTTCTTCCTGACAGTTGTGTGCTGGGGTACTGTGCTCAGTTTGTTCCCTTGGTTCAAAAATGGGCACGGACATCCTCAAATGAGTTCAACCAAGGCCACTGAGCTGCGTGGGGGCTGCAGCACATGATGAAATAGGAGAGGACGAGTGATCTGGGTTCTCTCAGCATGAGGAGCATCTACTCACGGCTGTGTTCATCTGCCTAAAGGAGGGTTGCAGAGAAGATAGAATTGAACTCTTCTCAAATGTTCATAGCAAAAGAACTGAAGGCAATAGTCACAATCTACAGCAAGGGAAATTGTGACTGAATATTAGGAAAAACCATTCACAATCAGTGGTTAACCACTGGCATGAATGCCCAGAGAGACTGTGCAATCTCCACCCCTGAAGATTTTCAAAACATGACTGACCAAAGCCCAGAGCAATCTGATCTAATTTTGAAGTTCTGAGCACAAGTTTTGACCAGATGACTTCCAGAGGTCTCTTCCAACCTAATTTATTCCATGACTTTACAATAGCTGGGTACCTTTAGTGAAATTCCTGTTGTACTCCTGGGTGAATTGAATAGAACCCTTTGTCAGTATTGTTTTCACAGGCACACCTTTCATAACCACCACATATATCACAAAAGAGAAAAAAAAGTCCAACACTGAGAGGAAAAATTGAAGCAAAATAATGTTCAAGAGCTACACAAAACCTCCAGTGTCTCAAAGCTGCTGGTTGCTGCTAGTGTTGGCATGAAAGGAAGTATAAAGTGGATTAAGTGCAAGGACAAACAATCTGAGGCATTCTGCTAGCAGATTCTCCTGTCATCCTCCTGCATCCCGACATGATGGTGATCCAAGCTGAGCAGAGTCTTGGATGAGGCTCCAAGCGCTGAATCACTTTGACTGCCCTCCCTCCCCTGCAATGATCACACTTAGAAAACAGACGTGACTGAGAGAGGCTCAGGCTCAGTTTATAAAGGAAAGTCACTTTTCAGCACAGCCCTCATGAAACAATATTGTTTAGTTTTGTCACTTAACACCCCAATGGCCTGATGAGGAACATACTTGTCAAGCTGAGTTTCCTTCCTCAGGCTAGAGTAAGGTGGGTTTAGAAAGCTCTTGCTGCAAAAAGGTGATGGTAGCCTTGAGATGGGATCTGCCCCCTGATGGCTTTCCTTCCCCGTGTCCCCTGTCATATTTAATGAAGGAGATGCAACAAAGTGACAAATATATCTTCTGCTGCCAGAAAAGTGCATTGATAATATAATTTCTATATGGTACAAAACTTTTGTATTTGAAGAATATTAAGGCTCCAAAGTGAAACTCCCATTGATGTAACAGTAACTTCTACCCTCTCATTATTGTGAATGAGGACATGGGGTCCTGTGTATATGGGAAATGGACTCCAGGCTCCATCAGTCAGGTAACACAGCAAATGGTTAGTGAATTGGGTGAAGAGTCTTTGGGAACATCTACGTTAGTATCTTAAACCATCTGGATATCTAGGGCATGGGTACAGGTCACTTGCACTCTTCTATCATGGGCAAACTTGTGCAGTACGGTGTGAGAGCTAGCACAGGCTGGCAGGAGATCTGCAGTTGGAGACAAGAGTGTTTGATGAGATGAATACAACCAGAGAAAGCATAAGTTTACAGATGTAAATATATTTCTGTGCTTGGCTCCTAGTGCTACTCATTCCTGAGCCTTAGACCTTAGCCTTCACGTCAAGGTCACATCTTCCTTGACCCCTGCCTTCTCACCAGCTTATTTGACCCTTGCCTACTCCCCTTCCACAGTGTGTTCCTGCCCAGTATGTTCTGCATTGATCCCTCTCCCACTTATCCCTGGCGTTTCCCCTTCCTGTCTTTTGAATGTGGTTAAATCATCTCCTTGACTTATGGGCTTTCCCTGTGTTCTGCAGTCACGATCTTACTTCATTGCTCTTCTGGTACCTGACCTCATTTTGCCTTAATTTTTACCACTGACTGACCAAACTAGTAGGCAGATCGATGTTATCACAGTAAAGGTGTTTTCCTTGGGCTGCAAATCAGAGAAACATTTTGGTGTGTTGTTAAGCCAGTCCTTGGTGTGCTGAAGTGTGTTCTATTGTCTTGAGCAAGGAGCATGCCTGCTGGTGGGTGAGGTGGGATGGGGCTCCTGAGCTGTGTGGAACAGTTCAGAGCCTGTGCAGGACTGATGTTAAAGCACAGATGAAAACAGCAGTTTGCCAGCAGTGTTCTTCATGTTGCTGTTGTGGCCCAGACAGCTGTGCTGCTGAAAGGCATGTAAATGACATATATGAAGAATAAAAGACCAATAAATAGAGGTCAAGGGGACTATTCAGTATTCTGTAATCCAAGCAGTAAACACTGGAAAAAAAGCATGCAGGCTTTACTAGTATGAGCCCTAGAAATCAGTGATGTGGCACAACCTGGGAAAAACATGTGGAAGCAGCCATGCCTAAAGGTGGAATTAACACTTGCTCAGTCAAGGTTGTCCTTACTTGGACTTAGTATCATACTGAATCTAAGATCTTCATCAAAACTGTTTCAGCTGTGCTGGCCAGATTAAGAACTTGCTAATCTTGTTTTCTGCTTTGCACCTCTGGAGTTCACCTTTTGTGTTTGAGGTTGTTTTCCTTTACATTTGCACGATTTGAAATAAAAAAATCCAAATCCCAACAAAAACCAGCATAACCCAAAATTTCAGAGCAATTTTTTGAGGAGTTTGAGAATATTGTCTCTTCTGGTGTGAACCCACATGAAGCTGCAGTAGTTCAGTTCCCTTGGCAAGGGTGAAATCACTGTAATGACCAGCCATTTCCCCCCCTTTTCCTTGAATTTGGACTGCTTCAGGCAATGGCAGGCAGTTGGCAGCTTCCTGGGTAGCAAGAACAATTTCAAGAAGCAATTACAATCATTTGTCTCTCCTCTCACCTAGAGGAACTGAACTGCTACTGCCTGCTGCTTCCCTGTTTTCAAAGCCTTTGCTTGGCCATCACCATTTTGAAGTCCCACTCATTACACACATGCCAAGTAATGCCACTTTAAAAAGCCAAGTCCATTGACTTCAGAAAGACCGCTCCTGTATTTCAACTTCTGTGTGCTTACAAACCAAGGTTTTACCTTGTGCTGCCACTACAGAGATTGATGGGAAATCTGCTCAGAGGGTAAAAAAATAATGGAGTGTATGTCTAGCAGGATTTAATTCCAGGCTTAAATTATATAAACACTCCTATAATAAGCATCTTTGGCAAAATCCATGACCCAGCTGTGCCACTTTTCTTGCACTATTTCTATTCCTGGATCCATTTTGCCGAGCTGTTGGAAACTTCTTGAAGTGCCTAAGTAAGCATCTCCTCAGGTCATGCTCCCACAGGAGTCAACAGGCAGAGCTCAGCTTCTCCAGACATCATGTCCAGTCTTAGCTCTGCTCTGGAAGTGGAGACAAAAGAGAGAAGTGGACGTGGAGTGAAGAAAGCCTGCCTTTCTTCCAGGACCATACTGGGAATTTACAGTGACTGGACTCCAAACTAGCCTCAGTTAGATCCCTAAAGCTGGGAGAAGGAGGGGATACCCTCAGCCTCTAACGTCTAAGAACCAGCTGTGAGGTGATTTCTCAGTCCTTGTGCCCAAAACTCCCGCTGACCTTGAGCGGGCTGTTGAGGGTGCCGGGGCTGGTGCTGCTCCTGCGGCCGTCTGTCCTCTGTGCCCAGAGTTGTGAGATCAGAGTCTGAGCATCCACACGTGGATGGTTCTCCACTACACGTACGGGTTGTTTGCAGTGGAGAATCACGTATCGTGCAGCAAGGTCAGAAAGACAAAAATCTCGCCCTTCAGGAATTAGTTTCTGGCTAAGGAAAACAACAGATAACACGGACCCATGAAAAAAAAAAATGTAGACAATAACCTCAAGAGTTAAATCTGATGAATATAAAATACTGCACAAACTATAATTATAGAAATATAACTCAGGATATTCACTATGTTCATTAAATCTCTCTAGCACAGCATTTTAAAAGACCAACATTTTTTGAAGTAATCTTTCCCCAGCTATTCTGTATTAATGACTATTTACATAATAAGTTATTTTTAAAAGATATATTCATAACATACTTCTTTGAAGATATGCACTGGATAACTTGGAATAAATCCTACCTCATTTAATACAGATTTTCTGAGATGTGTAGAAAAATGAGAGTCTTGAAAAACCTGGAAAGAATTCACATCTGATGAAAAAGAAAATATTATACGTGATTAAATTTTCCAACCAGCTTTAATAAATACACAGATATTTAAACCAGAGCAAAACAGAACAGTGAGGTATGTCAACATTTTTCAAGGCTTCTAATCATTTTTCAGAACACGAATACTGAAAAGTTATATCCAATTATCATTATTCCTTTTTCTTCTATAAATATCTGTAAAGTAATTGAGAAGGTAAAATGGTATTGGAACATGCTGCTAAAAGTTACTAGAACACCTAAATCCACTGAACTACAAACAAAATAAAATGGGGATCACTCTAATGATCAAGTTATTTGAATTAAACTAAACACAGTAAAATAGTATTTTTTTTATAACAGGGAAGTGAAAAGCTAGAAATAACAACTTCTATATGAGATTGAGGTTCGTTAGTAAGACTTGCAATACTTTTGCCTCTTAAGACAATATCATATGTAAAGCAACACTTCTAGTTTTAGTCCTTCATAGTGAATGAAAGTTTTTAAGAAGAAGCACCTGAAGTTCTGGAAATATTTCATTATCTATCTCAGAACAGTCTTTCTAACCTTCCACTCATACTTTTAAAATTTAAACAGAGCTGAAATAAGGAAACTAAAGCAAAACAGAAAAGAAACTGTAACTTGAGTCTGTTCAGCTGCAGCACAGCCTGTGTGTGAGAGGAGATCTGAACACTAATCTCATTGTTGATTTACATCAGATTCCTTCAACTTTTGTCTGAGTCTTTACTGAGGCTGTTCAAATCAGTTTGTAAATGTAGAGTGAAGGAGCAATTTATACCATTTTCTTGACAGGCAGCTCAATCAGGATAATTCATTGAAAATATCTATTTAGAACTCATCATGGAGACAGAGCATTTAATGCTTCCCTTTTTCAAAAAAATAAGGACGATTTGCTAAGGAAGTGGGGAATTGAAACACTTTTAAAAAAAAAAAAATTACTTTCTAGAAAACAGATGTACTTAAGCTCTTATTAGCTCTCTTTGCATTGATGTGATAATGCATGATGCTTTCCAAGTCATGAAGGAGCTTTAACCTATAAAAATTACTTGCAAATTGTATAATCCAAGTTTTAATAAATAAATGTTTACCAAATTATAGTAAGGGAAACAGTGTCCACAGTAACAGAAATTTATTATGACTTTAAAACACAGGTCCCTATTCAGCAAATCAATTCAACAGATAGCTGGTAGATGAAGAATTCCATTAAATTAAATCTATAAGGAACTCTGTTGTTGACATGAAGTTCAGACATCTAAACCAGGCATCTTTCCAGCAATTAATCAGTAAGGTGCTCAATTTCCCACATGCTTCAAATTTAGGATAGGAAGGCAGGTTATCTGAACTGGCTCTTACCTATTGAGGGATAGACTTTTCCTGACGATTTTACTGCTCAGGAGGCCTTATCTGCAACACTTAGGTGCACCTTCTCACCACTTTTTAACCTCAGGAAGGGCCAGCAGGCTCACAGCCTGTGGTAGCACAGCAGGATCCCCCAACTTTGTGCAAACAGACCTTTGCAGGGATGAAGACTTTGCCAGATTTTGAAGCTGTTCTCTGGTCAGAATCTGAGGGGCTGGCAGTGAGGTGCAGGAAGGATTCTTATGAAAGATGCTTGTGAAAAGCAGAAAGCTACTACAAGGAGCTTCTGTATATTGGTATGGAAGTGAAACCCTGATTGCTTGGGAAAGCTTGCCTAAAAAAACATAATGCTTCTTTATAGAAATGCCCAAATGTTTTTCAAACAAAAGTCCTACGAAGGAGTTAATATGTTGTTATTTCACTAACGAAACAAAGGCACAGACAACTTTTCTTTTTAGGATCACAGAGGCAGCCAGTAGCAGAAACACTCCTCTCTGGTTCTATATTGCTACCACTGGGACATATTCTCATTGCTTCTTCTTTTCCTGAGGAATTATTAACGTATTTATAACTCATAATAAAGAAATATCCATGCAATATCCAAATATGCTAAGGAAGAAAATGGGAGCAAAATGTACTGTTTTGAAACTGCCATTTCAGAAAGAATATCTTAATTTTTTGGTTTGAAAGTAAAAAGAGTGAAAAAACCTAACAAAAAAAGTGAAGGCACATAAAAAAAAATATTTTTTATTGGTTATGAGAGCAGACATTTTTGTAAATGCATGAATGGATGCATTTCCATGCAAGTGGATGGATGGAAGAAACAGTGGATTTTGGGGGACAACGGGCTCTCCTGGCTCTCCTTGTGTCCAGTGATACACCTGACTCCAGCAGGTTTGCCTGGGGTGCCCAAAATGCTGTTAACTCTGGAAGCCTAATCTATTTTTTGTGGAAATTTTAAGCATATAAGGGCTGTTTATGCCTATTTAATTTAAAGGGCTGCAATACAGCACAGAATGAAAATGGTACGTTTTCCAAACAGTGAGATACAATTACAAAATTGCACAGCAGCACTGGAGAATAAATACAAGCATTTCAGGCTGATAAGCATCGGGGTACGAACTGAGTATGAAGATAATTTATATTTGTTTTTCTTTGGCTATTATGAACTTTGATGATTTTCATCCTAATTTAATAGCATGATAAATCATTTTCATGAACGTCATGCACTTTAATTGCTTCCTTGTTAAAATGTGAGCTAATTGTCCTCCGTCTTGGAATAAACCTTCAGGGAAAATAAAAAACTGTTCTAAACAGCCCGAGTCTCTTAAGTTCAACAAAGTCGCATGAAAGTGCAAATGTCAGAACAGCGTGCTGTCGTGTTCCTCGCTGGAAAAGATAAAATTGGAGCGCACTGCTCTCTGTTTGTCATTGCTGCTGGGTAAAGCTCTGTGGCGGAGGAAATTCCAGAGCTAAGTCTTGCCTCCGACCCCCTCGGCCTTTTCAGACCGCACCAATGGCTAAAGCCAAAATCCCACTGGCCTGGGCAGGCCTGGACACCTGCACTGGACATGGCAGTGCTACCCTTGCACAGGCTTTCTGTAGGGAAAGATCCTTGCTGCTCAAAAACCCATATGCCTGCTCCTTGGGAATGACACCAAAGAATACCTTATAAATGAAGTATGCTTCCCATTAGGGATTACGGCATCATTTGATCAAAGTCCACTGGAAATAGCTCTTGGCAGCACAGACATTCTCTGTAACTCTTCACTCGCTTGAGTCTGATTGGCAAAGTTGGGAAAAGCAAGGCCGACTGAAGGGCTAGAGGAGACAAGGACATGACAGGGGTTCTATTGTTGTTTTTGTTGTCTTTCTCCTTGGTTAAGGAATGCCTGTGTGAAATTGGTTTTATGGATGCAAAGAAAACATTGGCAATGGCTTTATTCTTGTATGGAGCTGATCGTGCCCTACACACTGGCTTAACTTGTAAAAGTAATGCAACACAGGCATCGCTTAAAATTAAACAATTTTTTGGCAACTCTGGTGAAATATATTGTCATCGGCTGTAGAGCACCGACACACTTGATAGAGTTAAAGAATGTTTGGAAGACTTCAAGCTCTCTCTGTTTTGAGTTTAATGAAATCTGGGCAATCAAAATGTCTACCTGGCAGCTCACAAGAGACGCTTCATGTTCATTATTTTGTAGTTAAACTATCTATCTGCCCTGATGTGCAAGGATACAATTTGCATACATTTTTAAATCATCTATTTCCATTGTAAATTACCCATAAATTAGATACAGACATTTAGGCACCTCGGAGGGGTTTTTCAATCTCTATTTTGGTATTAGAGGTACATGTTGCTGAGTTTTGTACGCTGGTTCCTCTCTGGAGAAGATCAGTGCTTGCAGCTGGGAGAAAAATACACCCCTCCACTGCTTCTTCTTCCCATTCTATGGGCTATAAATCATAACCTTTAAAATGATGAAATACTGGTGCAGTGCTGTTTTTTATGACCTTTGTTTGAAGACTACAGAGCATCTGACAAATGTAAATTGATCCTGACAAAACCTCAGTGAGTTATTATAGAGCTAAACCTGTCCTTCATAGAGATGGCAAAACATAACTAATATGATTTATAAAAACCTCCATACCCCAAATAGATTGTGAGCATAGTCCTAGTTAAATACGTTTGAGTCAGTTTTCCTGTTGGACGTAAATCTACAACGCCTTTGAGACAAAAGGCAGAGATAGATGAAGGAGCAGGTCCTTTTTTTCTACCATATTGTGCCTCGGTGTTTGTACTTCAATGTAAGAAAATTAAAGACTAGTTCACTGTATTCCTTTGACTTTGTCTTTATCTCAAGTAGTGTTACCCAGATCATTTGGACACCGAGATGAGTACACATGTGTTTTACCCCATCAACAGAGAAGAAAAAGTTCTGCTCCCAGCTTACTCCCCATATGTGAAAATTGTCCCATTGTAAGTGTATGTGCAATTCTATTAGAAAGACAATCAAAAACCCTGTAAAAATAGGGTTTGTACAGAGCAAGAGAGAATGGAGGATAGCAGTGCTTTCCTTGTAAAGCAGGTCCTAGATTCCTCTGAGTGGTCTTCAGGCCTCTCTCACCCCTTTTCTCTCCAGACACACATGTTCCAGTTCATTTTACTTTTATTTCCTTTTTGTGAGTGTAATGTGCAGATTACACAGCTGTCTTTTTGGTTATTAAATGGGGTTTTATAGTTTAAATATATCTCATGTCTGTGTATGTAATGGTCCCAACATATTTATGACAGGTTATGTCATTGGTTCCCTTGTTAGTGAAACTAACAAAGCTTCTCCATTAGTTTAAGAGGCCTGGGAATTTTGTGCATCCTGTTCTTGTTGCTGTATGTCAGTGCTGGGCGGATTGCCATTATGCCTCGGTGCACAGTTCACTGGTTAAGAACATGTGAGTGTGTCTCCCTCTAATGTGTGGCTCCAACAACAACCTGCTCATTCCCCAAAGCCAGCAAAGGCAACCTTGCCAATTCTTGAGATTTTATTGTGAGTCCCTTGACATTTGGTGTGTGCCTCAGAAAACACAGCTCCTGGAGTTAAGATGACTACATAAGAACCTCAGCTTTCATTTGAAAAATAGCATAAAATAACATATTCTGAGCCTTCCTCTTGTGGAAGTGTTTGGAAGTAGACCCCAGTGGTTAAAAAAAACCCCTAGACAGCAGATGCAATCAACCCCTAATGTGTTATTAAAATCATATCTTGCAGTGTGATTTTTAGCTAAAGACAAGTTCATGAGTATGGGAATCTGTCTGCAACTTTTGGATGGCTTGAGCTGGCAATATAAGAGATGCTGTTCCTGTTCAAGTGTTGGGCTTTTGTACTTTTGATGCTAGAATTCCCATGCTTTTTCCAATGACAAATATAGTGCCGATATGTGCGCTGCTCAGGATTTGACTCATCTGTAGCCAGCAGCCTGGGGCCATTTGGAACTGAAACTCAGGTATGTTGCACTTAGTCTAGGACAACTCTGCTTTAGTTCACTCTCCTGGAAGAGAGATCAGACCTGTGCAGGTGCTGAGCAAATTCCTCCCTGGTTACATGTCCATGGTTCTGAGAGCCCTCAGCCCCTTTGGTCTTGGCTTCAGAAGCCACACAGCCGTGCTAACATTGCAGTGCTCTCTATTTTCCAGTGTGCTAGTGCATTTGGACACCCTGCTACACTAGCACAGAGATACAACTCCCAGACAGGAGCAGCTTGGAATTCGGGGTGAATGCATTGGCCTGTTCACACCAGTGTAAGGAGAGTTATGTTAACAGTACTTGGGGAATCACTCCTTAATGGTCAATTGCCCCAAAGAGGCCCTGTGCCACCAAAGCTGTGCTTCCAGCACCTGTGCCCACAAAGTGTTTGACAACTATTGTGTTCATACGTGTGTGAAAATGGAGCATCCCAAGCTGGATTTACATTTTATATGTTGGGCTTTTAAATACCTGTGCATACATATATCTAAAAGCACCCTCTTCATTCGACTGGACTTTCTAAAGATCACAATCCTTTCATCAGAAATTGGCTTGTAGCAGTTTCAGCACTGGCTTGATTATACTGCTTGAGATATTGATACTTTTCATCTTGCTGCCTTTTCCCATCCATTTCCTCCTTGGGTTGAGCCAACACCTGTGGTCCCATATGGGCAAATCTGGCAGGTGCAGGGGATGGATAACAAGCTCTGGAATATATTTTTCCAAGTGTGTCATCTGGCTTATAGGAGAGCTCTGGCTTAGCTGTACTGCCAGTACTGGAATGACTCTGGAGCTGTCTCCCAGTCAAATGGTCATATAGCTGGCTGGCTTGCTTTGTTTTCCTGGACAGAGTATTGTCTCCCCTTTTTTTTAAAAAAAAAAAACAAACAACATATATATATATTTATATATTCCCTTTTCACTGGGAGAAATATGGTCCATATGAAGCATCTGACATTAAACCCCTGTTTTAAATTTCTTCTGCAATCTGTGTGCTAGGTCCTTTAAGATGAGGGGAAGTCTTTTTCCAGTGTCTATGTATGTTTGCATTGTAGCTGGGAGAGGAGTTATGGGAACTACCTGTGTCTCTGTTTTTGAAATCCAAATCTGAACTCTAAGAATGAGTGCAGATTTCTTTGCTTGCAAAACCACAGCTGTGGTTAATGACCATAACGGAGATGAAGCAGCACATTTTCTTGCAAACATTAATAACTCCTGTGCACGTTGTCCACATTTTGCAATCACATTTTCAAACCATGGCATGTTTTTCAGAGGACAGCTGCTTGAGGAAAGCCTTTCTTGCTACCAAATGCTGGCACTTGGTTGCAAACGTCTGCTCTCGATTTAAAGAGTACAAATACAACAGGACTGGTGGCCCAGCACTCGAAAAATCAACAACCAAATAAATCTGCTAGCTATTATTGATCTTCATTTCTCCCCAAACAGTATCAGAATTCAGCATTCCTCAGGCTGAAGGGAATGAGGAGTTCATTTTTGAGTACTTGCCATAGTGCATATGTCAGTACTTGCCACTGACTTTCCCCCATTGCAACCATCTGCAGCCCTCTAGAACAAAATCATGTGCAGCATTGTGTTTAATGTTCCTGAAAGAAAAGGGAACATGTAATAATTATTTTAAAATAAACACCAAAGGGACAAGTACTGTGTTCTTTGGCTTTATTCATACATGGATGAAATCATTTCTCTAAGCAGTCCTGCCAATGTCTTGTTTCAAAGTCTGAGCCTTGGAGGAGGGCTGCAATCACTGAATGAAGTGTCGGCCATCCCTCCCTCCTCCTGCTCCGCTCCCGGCTCCACGGCAGCCCAGCGAGCTCAGCCACTGCTGCACCATATCCAGGGAGAGGAGGCATGGAGTACCTGCTCAGGACAAGAATATAGCACAGGCATTGAATGTGAGCAAGAACCTGGGTGCCCTGTGGCAGCCAGCTCAGGTGCCCTGGCACTGGCACCCCACTTTGCCTCCACCTCAGCATGGAGCAAACACAAGTCCTAATGTCCATTGTGGGCTCAACCTCCAAAAACAGGGGATCAGCCTGATCCCTGTGAGGCCTGGGGATGAGTGGGTTCCCCCGTGGGTGCCATGTGTGCTGCTCTCCCACCTGGCACTGAAGTGCTGTGGCTGTGGCACTGGGGCTGTGCTGCAGGGAGGTGCAGCTACTGCTGTGTCCAGCTCCAGTGCATGGGCTTCAGCTCCTGGTGTGGGCAATATTAGACAACTGTGCAGGCTTAAAATCTGTGTCTGTATTAGATACGAGTGCTTGCTCTCTCTCTCATACTCTCTTCCTCCCGATCTGTCTCCCTTTATTTACAACATTTAATGGCAGTGGTACAGAGAAAAGGTCCAAGTTCAACATCTCCATAGCCCATCCTGAAAATCCCACTGCTCTGCCTGGCTCTCAGCCCACAAGAGAAGGGGCTGTTAGGCTGAACATATGAATATGCTGGGATACCCATGGGTTATTCATGGTCACCTGAGGTCAGGCATGGTAAAGTCCAGAGTAATGTCTAGGTCACACGTATTTCAAATATATTTTTGATTTTTTTTTTATAGCTGATGGGCACAGAAAGAATTGGCACTTGTGTGATGGTGCAGAGCCTCAGAAATTGGGGCATGATGACCTCTGCAGTGTCATGGCCAGGGCTGTGCTCCTCTGCTACCAACATGCCAGGACAGAGGACCAGGGACTTGGCAAGGGCATTTACCACCTCTTGGCAACCACTGTCCAGTTTAATTTTTAATTACTTTTGAGGACAATCTCAAGATATTACCAATGCCTTCAGAGGGAGTTGCGTCAGTCTGTATTCAGAAATCACAGTGAAAACTCAAACTTTGCTTTGGCATTCATTCTGAAGAACATTTTAAAACTTAAATATAATTGAGATGAGACCGTGAAACTAATCTGTGTTTTGTTTTTAATTTTCAAATCATTATTTGATTTCTCTGAGATGGTGCCTATCTTGTCAAACAGAACATGATATTGACACTCTTTATTTATTGTTTATAGGAAAATCTGCAAAACCCTCTTCCATCCAGGACTCCATAATTCCCACTTAACGACAATTGAAAGAAGTGCTCTTCATCTTGTCTGCACGAGGCTGTCTTTTCCCCATTAGCATCTCTGCTTTAGCTCTGGATCAGAACCAGGATAATTCACACCAATGAATGCTGTGCCAGCACGAGGGACGTTTACAGACAAACTATCCTGCACTAGTAGACAGCACAGAGTCAGAACATAAATGCTTCAAAGGCTTGCAGCCATCTCAGTGCGAAGATGCTGATCCAGTGAGCAACATCCTGAACAGATGTCTGCTCTGTAATTGCTTGTGTGCATGTTAACATTAGCAGGTGATGATCTGACCACCGGGCTGGGTGTGCACAGGTGTGTGTGGGTGTGCAGGGGGTCAGTGTGTGTTAAAGAGGACGATTTTCTGGATGCTGACATCTTGATGTACGGTAGCGTTTGATGAAATGCATCATTTACCCTAAAGAGGGGCCTGATCAATCACAACAGGTTGAGCTCTATCTGCCTAGTCTTAGCCATGTGAGTCGGTGGCTAGGGAGGAAATTGTTACTCTCCAGCTCAAGTGAAATGAGTCATGAAGAAGCAAAGATCCTGTGTGAGTTTGATACAATGTTCACTATGTCTTGGAAGAGCTATTTTAAGAAGAATTTGGCTAGAATCCTCGACTTTTGATTATTCTTCTTTCCTTCTCCTTGCATTTTACTGTTTCCCTGTAGCATGTTCTAAACGTTGTGTCTTGATTTATATCTGTAAATAAATCTGCTTATTTATGAGGATGTAATGTCCCTGGGGTCCAGGAGGCCCCAGCCATTCCATGTAGCTGAAAGAGACGTTACCTAAGTGGTCCATGAATCAGAAGTGGGACAGACAGGGAGAACTATTTTTACCAACCCGCTTGACTTGTGAGGGGGTCTGCCCAAAAGGCAAGTGGGGGCAGCTGTTGGGGGGGACTGGGAAGGTGTTAGGAATGATACCCTGGGGTAAAATTTCTGAGTGTTACAAGGTGCTGTGCTGAATTATGGAACAGTGGAAGGAAGCAGGAGAGACTGTGGGAAAGCTGTTCCTGCGCTATCTAAGCAATAGCCAGGGCATTTTTGACAGAGGAAGAAAGGTAGAAATTGGTGGTAGCTGCTAAAATGAGTAAGTTACTTTCTGTTGTTCGCTTGCCAGAAGCAACCTGATAGAAAATGTGTAGCAGCTGGAGTTGGGTTGGTCACAGTATAGTTATGATGGAGCTTTTCTTGCAGCCTCATAAGCTTTACTTACATTCCTGCATTGCCCTTCTGATGGCATGAAATAAAGCCTAGTGTTAGCAGTGTCATTTCTGGCCAGTGTCCACAAAGGGCTAAATTTCCATTCTGTATGTTTGAGTGTGAAGCTTACAGGAGGTTTCTGCTTCTCTTGGAATACAAAGTCCTTACATCTTTCTCTGGACAGGTTCAGGTTGGAGAGATGTGGTGTTATCCACAGCACATTTGGGTTGTCAGGAGTGCCAGTATCTGTCACCTGACTTTTCTGTTTATGGCCTTTTTTGGTAGGGAAGAAAACTTGTCCTAACATGAGTATAATTTCCATTGCCTTCACTGAGAGATTTCACAGACTAGGGATCAAAAATCTTTCCTTGATTTTTTTTTTAATTGGTCTTTATTTTCAGGATTTCTTTTTACCCATTTATCTTGGTAATAATATTCTACTTGCTCATCTCAGTAAACTGGGGATGAAGAATGGCTCTATGTACTTTTACAGGTAGTTTTATTGTTGCTGGTAGGGTCCTGATCTATGGTTAGAAAAGTAACTGTCTTGGAAATGCCATCTTCTCAGTCAAAATATATGTTCTGGCCTGACTTTGAGCCTAGGCTTTTACTGTGAGTGATTACTGAAGATAGTGTGTTTATTTTAATAAACTAACAAATGTTCTATTAGCACATCATGTTTAAAAACATTTTTCATTGCGTCTTTCCTTAAGAAGCTCTAATTTAATGGGAAGATCGAGTCTTCTTCATGAAAAATAGAAAGATTTGAGTAAAACCAAGAAACATTTAAGGTGAAAAATATTAGAAAGTTCTATGTCAGGCCATCTCCATGTCCACACTTTCTCATATGGGCTGACCCCATCTCTGTCCTGCTGTAGTCACAGAATTGCCACCTTGCACTGCTTCCCTTTGCTGTGTGAGGACGTCACAGTGCACTGGGAGATGAAGTTCAACCAACTATTTTCATGAAACAAGAAGCATAGCATTTAAGGATTAAAATATCAGTTTGTATTTCCCTGCTCCTTCTACCCCCTTTCCCTCCCCTCACAAACAAACAAACAAACAAACAAGCAAACCAAGATTTCTGCAAAAAGAGGCAAAAGTGCTGGCAAAGGCAGGAGACTGATTGAATTCCTCTACATGTCACTTCAACACACTTATTGGCTTAGAAATGATGACAATGTCCACTTGCTAGTAGTGAGGCAAATGGGAGAAAACAGCCAGTACTCTTATCAACTCCCTTGAGAGTTTGGGGAGTGACAAAGAAGAAAAATCATCTTTTGTCTTGTGCATAGACCAACTATGATATGTAATCACAGAAACAAAGAGCACACAACCAGCCAGTCTTTGTCAGCTGTCTAATTATAGCTACAGCCAACTAAATAGCCAGCAATATGCAGTCCTCATTAAATCTGCCATGAGCAGAAATTGCTGTTAGGGTTTGGAGAACCTGGGATAATGAGAGGCTGGACAGAAGTCATGCAGGGAAAAATGAGAGGAATGGCTCTATGGTCCCCCAGCTGTGGAGGCTGAGGAACTGAAATGCTAATATTAAGAGAATATGACTTTTTTTTAGAAATTCAGTGTGCAAGTCGCCCAGAGATGCTGAGGATGATTATTCAGCTGCTCTCTGCAATGCTTTTGAAGAACTTTTTTGCTGAAAAATTCCCTTCCAATCTTTTAATGACTGAATTTTCCTTTGCTTTAGCCTCATTTATGCTGTTTTAACACTGGTAGGGGATAAGGCTGCCACTCTTGTCAAAACACAGAAACAAAAAACCTGATAAATAAAACAACTCTTCTCTGCTTGTATTACGAAAGAATGCTGGTTTTTTTGTGGGCAGCTGTGATCAGACTAACAGCACTGAAAATATAAGATGAACACATGATAAAGCTGGCTAAAATGTCTGGGAGGTGTCCAGGTGGCAGTATTAATAGGAGGACTCAGAGACTCTTTGAAAAACCTCGAAATCTAAGTTATGGAACACTTTGATTAGCTATTTTTAAAACATGAACAGTACATTTGCTTTTCCTTCTTTCCATGTATCCATTGTTTCTTAGGATTCTCTTGTGGACAAAAATCCCTTCCTGAACTCTTGCTACAATCATCTGTTGTCTGCTTCACTTCTGATCAGGTGCACACCAGACGCTCAGGCTGCTTTAATGGTTTGATTCAGTAGCAATAGCTGAATGATGGGGGAATAGATAAGATCAGCTTTCTTCCACTTGAAGCAGTTCTCTAGGGAATCATGAGTTCAAAAAGGAATGAGGTCTTCCTCATTAAAAAACCAAACACCTCAAGGTCTTGGGGATATTTAAAGGCAACCTGGAAAATCCCCTGAATTTTTCTACCACCAGCAGCAGAGCATGTGCAGCCAGTGCCCACTGGGAGCTGTGCAGCCAGAGCTGTGGCACCGGGAAGATGCTGCCAGGTGGAGAAGGGAAATGAGCTGCTCTCTGCTCCCCCTTCCGTCACCTCCACCTCCCTCCTGGCTCTGCCAGGTCAACAGCGAGGAGTGAAGGGAAGGGCTCCATCTGCTGCCATCTTTTCTTTTCCATTAGGAGCCTGGCAACCATTGCTTCTAGACCAAAATGCTTTCTGCTTTAGAGGGATTCTGACCCCTTGAATACACACCTCTGAGAAGAGAGGTGGTATATGAAAGCCCATCACTCACAGCTAAAAGGCATCCACAGGAGCCTTTAGGCCTAGAAAGGCATAGATGCACAAAATGAAAGACATGTTACTGATGATTTGCTTCTATTTATTCTCAAAGACCAGTGTAAAGGAGTTTAAGGTCTGAATTCATTCTTAGTCATGCACTGAAGTTGACAGAGTTAGATCAGGACTGTGTTTGGCAGGATTTCTGTATCCTGCAATTCAACATGGAATATGTAATCATCTGACAGAAGGTTCAGTATGTTTAGTTGTATAACTGTTAGAACAGATAAAGGATCAGCCAGGCAAACAGTGAAATATGAAAACGGTTCTCGTAAAAACATCCCAGCCTTGGGGCAAGCATCTGCCAAAACTACTCCGTGGTGACATGAATGGACATAGCGTTTAACTACTCTCCAAGAGGAGAGAGGATTACAAGGAGGTGGGGAAAGCAGAAGAAGCCAGAGCAAGCCTGCCAACAATAGCAGGTTGCAATACTTAATCTCAGTGCTTGTGCCAATTCGCTTCGAAGCTGCTGTTGTTTTTATTAGGAAAAATGCAGAAAAGACTAATCTGTGTATTTATGTCTGTCTGGAAATGTTATAAGTGCCGTGTGGTCATTTTGATTCCAGAACCAATGGGGTCGGTATTCCCAGGATGGAGAGACTTGGATGGAGTGCCAGAACTCAGCCACTACACATGGGACTGAAAGAAGAGAGAGTGAGTAAATGGAGGGATTCGGCAACGTGGAAAACAAACCACAAACTCTACCCACACTCCCAAATAATCAAATTTTCTGGGGTTGTTTCAGCTCAGGGCTACAGCTTGTATGCCCTTGAGAAGTTCTAGAACATTGTCTTCAGTCCTCTCAAATAACAAAGTCACCTAATTTTCTCATTTGTTTTCTGCTATGAATATAACTGTTATTTTGCAGGAGTTTATGCTGGTGAGGTGAGCTAGAGCAAGCATCCTGTGGTGCTGCAAGCTTCAATGAACACAGACAAGTGCGATAGAGGGGTAATGCTTGCCTTCCAATGAAAATAATTTCCTGTGTTTACCAGTATAATGTTTCAAAGAACAAGGGCCTGTGGCTTATTATCTACTTGTCCTTCAATTATCAAGGGAAACAGATCATTTCTCGACAAAACAGGGTGTGTTTTAATTGGTGGCTACTCTGTTTCGGGTTTTGGTCCCATGTAATTCTTTTGACAGTGGCAGCAGAAGTTTTCAATACAGCACTGACTTTTTGTGGGCACTGTAAGCAGGTGACAGGTGCATCACGTAGGTTATTGATCAGTATTGATACAGGGCAGGCTTAACAAGACAGAAATCTGTGTCCTTTACGGTTACCAAGGCTGCCTGGGGGCTTTGGGTTCAGGTTTTGTTACTGGTCACAGCTCAATGAGGAAGCAGGTTTTCCATGGGTTGTTTGAAGGACCCGCAGAAGTGGATTTGGATTCACTGGGCGTTCCCTGAGGAGGGTGGAGGAATAACACAGATGATTTGCTGCTACTTCATACTACTCTTGGGCTACACAAAAGCATAATACACTGTTCTGTCTTTCCTATCTGATTCTGCCATGGTAGTCTCCATGCTGTCTAAGGGTTTGTTTGATAATGTGTCTCTGGTGGTTTGTGCAGTTTTGCTTTAATCCAGCTAAAGCTTAGCTCTGTTTGACTGGTAAAAGACAGTGACACGTAGGAGTAGGGCTTCTTTGGCTTTCTTTGTTGGGTAGGACGGATACTTGGCAGCTGAGTTTCCCAAGTCCCTAGGGATTAAAGTGAACCTTGAGTTTCTTTCTTACTTGAAGTCTCTATCACTCCAAATTTAACATTTTTCTTCTACATAGGCTGTAAACTACTGCAGGGAAGAAACGTTTTCCAGATGACACTGCTCCATAAATAGTGTTGTAGGATGTCAATTAACTGTGATGGGAGTTGCACATCTCTAGAGTACACACAAGATCTCTTTTGACGATGAAGTGTCATTCTGGAGATAAATGAAACGTGTGGACAGGTAAGAAGTTGAAAATTAGCATAATCCTTGTCTAAAATTGATTTATATGAGCTTCAGGAAAGATTTCTTGGCAAACTTGGCTAAACTTAAGCTAGCCTGAGCCCAAAAGAGTTTGCTGCTTCTGTAAAACCTTTTATCTTTCAATGTCTCTGCATCTGTTACTGTTCCTACATTTTTTTTTAAGGAATGGAAAGAGAATTTCCACCACAATAGTGTCATATTTTGATATTCAATCAAGTTTGTGACCTTCCAGATCCAAATCTAAAGGTCTAATGTGATAGCCTTACACAGCATAAATGAGAGTTCTGAAGTTGCTGTGCAAATGGGAGTTTCAGCTGAGGTGGAAGACTGAACCACTTCCTTTGGAATAGGAGGAGATAACAAGGAAAATGGATGTTCAGCAATGTGGGTACTTCAAATACAGATTCCCACATGGCTTGCTGTAATTAGTCTTGATAATTCTGTGGAAACCAATTTTTCCTCCTGTTATCCTGGATAAGATCTCTCAAAGATACGAGACGGAGACCAGGAGAAATTGTCCTTCAGATTGAAAAAAAAACAAACAGATCAAGCAGCAAATAAAGAAACTTTGTGTAGTCAGACACCGTTGCTGCATACCTAAAGCTGTAATATCATATGAAGTTTATCAGAGGGGTTGGAACGTTTACACCAGTGTTGTCGCCAAATTTCTTCTGGGCGAATTGTTATCCATCTTCTTAAATCCTTTTGGCAGTTTCTGCTGGAGAAAGAAAAAGGGCTTGCCATGTGCTAAGGCCCTGGACTGCACTTAGGTTGGGGCTCATGCCCTGTTCCTGTGCAAGGTCCCTATGTGAAAAGGCTAACACTGACATGTGTCAATGTGTCATTGACATGATGGGTCAGTTGCCCACTGGGATGATAACTTGGGATGGGAGATCAGGGGATGAATTCCAGAGAGGCTCAGAGCCTCTTTGGGGGGGTGGTCCTTAGCAGACGAGTGTGTTCCTCACCCCCCTGCTCCAGACACCTGTGTGCTGCTTCTGTAACAGCTCCAAGCCTCACCCCCTTTGATCCATAGAGGCAATTGCCTTTCCCTGGCATGGTGGGTGGGTGAAATGACTCTTGCAAGCACGTAGCACAAATGAGTTGTATGAGTGCCATAGTACACGGAAGAAATGTGAGTCATAAATCATCGTTAACATCTGCTGGAAAACATATTAGTACCCCAACACCCGTGATTGGTGTTATTTGGTATGTTTGGGACACAAATCCATAAAGATTGAGACTAATGGCTGCTTTAACAGGCGTGTCAGTTTGGGCTTAATGAATTTGTTAATATCAAGCAACTTTCTCCCCCCAAACAATGGTGTTGGTAATTCACAAGCTGTTATTCTTGGAGCCTCACTCTAACAAAAGCCAGCCTCTCTGTCTGAATGTTGCTGCTTTCATATTTTATTGCAGAAATTACACAAAAATATTTGGCTTGTCTAATGAGAGCTTGACAATATAGTATATATTGCTGAAAATGTGTCATCACATTATTCCTACAAAAACAAACTTTTGTGTTTTTTTTCCTTGTCCATTGGCATTTTGCTAGTTCAAACAGGGGAATACGGGATGTCTGTGTAACTTGTCTAATAATACAAAAGAAATGATACGGGTGTAATGCTGGTATTATCATGGCTACACAGATTGTTCCTTTTCACTTACACTTGTTTTCCTCCTTCTTTAGATCTATAGGTTTAGACTGCTCTTGGCATCTGGATTTTCAAAGGCTTTAGGAACACGCAGTTTGTCCTCCCTGAATGTCCTTATTAATCCATGTTCTTATGTGCTAGATCATGCAATTTGTTTTGCAGGAGGCCTTTAGGGCCAGGAAAGCTTATTGTGGTTATCTAATCTGGCCTATTTCATTATGGAGGTCACTGAATAGCTCCCTCAGGATTTCCTGCAGCTTGGAGAGAAAGTACTTGAAGAAAGTTTTCCATTGTAATCAAAGATGGCTGAAGGCTTTTTGGCAGTGTAGGCAAAAATTTCTTTTCAGGGCAGCAGCAGGATGGGTTGTGAGAGAAGAAGGGCTGGAAGGGGCCAGGGGATTTCAGGAGATGGGGATGAAAATGCTAGGATCAGTCAGGAGGACTTCAGTAGGTAAGTGTGAGATTAGCAAGCTTTTGGAGACCACGAGTGTCAAACAGGCTCAGGAAATATCACAGACAACCACAGAGAAGATACGGAGGTGATTAAGTCTATTTTTTGGAAGGTGTGTGTTTCAGGAGGAGGTCACAAGGCCAGGAAGTTTAAAATTGAAGCTTTACAGGCTGAAGATGTAGAAGAAAAGTCATGGATTCCAGAGAGGGAATGGAAGTGATGAAACTTTTGAGAGAGATCTGAGTGGAGGGCAGGAGGGATTTGAGAGACATGGGTAGTTCGAGGGAACTGTCATTTGAAGTAGAAATCCCCACCTGATCAAACCCTTTCCCTTCTGGATTTATAGCTCCTATACTTCAGAGGAGAGTGAGCCCCACAGCCGGAGCCCCAGCTGACCCCCTGAGGCAAGAAACACCCCCCTATTTGTGCTGCTCACATTTGTCCTACCGTGTGTCAGGGGACTAACACAAATGGATGGGAAGAGGCTACAGGCAGGCAAGGGTCTTGAGGGGGGACACCTGGGGAACAGTCCTTTCTGCTGCCAGGAGTAGCAGGATGCACCATAAGCTGCTTCGCACTCCAGCTGTGCCCCACCACAATTCCCAATCCTTCCCTTGGGGCAGGATCAGGGCACTACCCTGGCATCCAGATGTGCTGTCAGAGAGGGGTGTGCTGATCAGATCAGAGGGGTCCTCCACCTCTTTCCTGGCACTGCACGAGAATGCAGCTTGTGGATCTCCCTTCCTGCTGCTCTGGGCTCAGCCCCTCTCACCTGCTGCTGTGATTTGGCTCTGATCTTATATAAAAGCCACACAAGTGGTGGATAGTCTACCAAGGCTCTTGGTAAGTCATTTCAATGAGTGATGCAAAAATCATACACCTCTTTACTGGTTTGAATCTATTTACCATCAGAAGCATGGGAGAAAAAGAAACAGAGCAGAAGAGAAGTGCAAATTTTGCAGGGCTGGCCAACAGTTTGAAAAAAAGGATAGCTAAGACAGCTTTTCTCTAGGTGCAAGGTTAGAAACACAGGGCAGAAGGAAAGAGAAGAAGCTGACATGAATTGGATTAGGCAGCTAACGAAGGATTGAATCAATATATTATATTGCTACTGCGGAGGAAAACAAATACCTTCCTCCTAGAGATGAGAGATGAGGAAAGAAGTAGATATTTGTTCAGTGCAGAGTGCAAAAAATTGGTGGTTGTCGTGTCAGAATACAGTATCATTGGCTCTGTGAGGAGGAAAGTGTGGAAGAGTTAAGACTTCCAAACCTGAAGATTTATAAAATCTTCCTGCAAAATGAAAGCAGTATTTTCCTTTGATAAACAGAATTTGTCAAATATCGCATCTTTTGTGCCCAGTTTGGTATTCCCTCTCTGACAGTGCCCAGACCTGATTTCTCAAAGGAAGACAGTGCGTTTTGTGTAGCACACACACACATACACACAGAAACACACACACAGGGAGTAGCTCAGTCTTATGGAGGGGAATCAGGACACACATGGACACTGAAGTCCCATTTTGTTTTCCTGACAACCTCTAATCCAGCCTTGGGCTGTGCACTGTCTCCTTTTCAGTAGCCACACCACTTAACCTATGACTGGAAGCAAAGTCAGTGCACTGAGGACTTTCTGAAAGGCCATTCATTTCATGACATAGAGGAAACCCCACAGAGTAAGGGGGCAAAAAGAGACCATAAACCAGACAATATTATTCCTTGCTGGATGCTGGCTTGAGTGAGCCAGAGAAAAGGGATATAACCTATGAAGTAGGGCAGAACAAAATAGAATGCTCTTGTGTCTGCTTACCTGGTTTATTATCATAGAATTGTAGAATATCCTGAGTTGGAAAGGGCCCACAAGAATCATTGAGTCCAACTCCTGGCCCTCCACAGGACAACCTCAAGAACCACCATGTGCCTAAGAGGATTGTCCAAATTCTTCTTGAGCTCTGTCAGGCTTCATGCTGTGAGTACTTCATGGGGAACCTGTTCAAGTTAGCAATCACCCTCTGGCTAAAGAATCTTATTCTAATATCCAGCCTAAACGTCCCCTGACACAACTTCAGGCCATTCCCTGAGGTCCTGTCACTGTCACTACAGAAAAGAGATCAGTGCCTGCCCCTCCACTTCTCCTCATAAGGAAGCTGTAGAGTATGATGAGGTCTCTTCTTTTACTCCTTCCTGTTACTAACAGAGAAATATAGACATGACATTTTCTAAATGGAAATGAAAATTGAAATGGCTATTTGAGAACTGATCCAGGTCCTGGGAGAATATTTGCCTAGGTCCATCTCTCAGAAATCTGCTTCTGGTGGCAGTGTTTTTACTTCTGTGACTGAAGGAAAGGGGTGTTATGGAGAAATCTGGTCATCCCTCATGAGGAGTGGGGCTCCAGGCAGCTGTTCCAGGTGTGCCATAGGGCTAGTACACATCTGGATGCACTAGGTGGCAGGATCTGTCTGCAGCAGTGAAACATGCTGTGGGAATGGTGTTTGCACTGGACAGAGAGCAGGTGGAGAACATATTTCCTCAGAGATGCCAAAAATGAGTCCAAAAGATCTCTATCTAAAGACGGTATGCAATTCATTACCAAATGCAAAACAGTCTGCTCCAGCATAGCTCACTGATGAGCGAGAGACTTACATTTTGTTGACTGAAAAGGAAAAAGGGGAGTTTTGCTATCAAAATATCTATAAGCCTTGTCTTCAGGTGGAGAAAGAACACCATGGGAAACAGTTCAGTGTCTTCCTCTACCTGTTTAATATTCAGTAAATTTAAAACTGAATTGCTTGTTACATCTTGGGCAGACAGGGATTCATGTCTGCTCTTGTATCCTGCTCTTGGCCTGACAGAATCATAATCTGATTCTTGCTTGGAAACTGTGCTCAGGAGCAGCAAACAGCAAGTGCGTGAGAAGACCTGAGGTGTTCTCCAATGAAAGTCTGACCTGTTTGAGAAACCTTGGTCCAGAGGAGGGCTTTCTGTGAGGAGAGGCTTATTAGAGGTGCTGGTAGCAGCTGTGGTGGCAGAGACATGAGCAAAAGGAGAAATCATATCCTTGCTTCTGTTAAGGGGGATATTGAGTTGATGTGATCTGGCTGAAACTACATGGAAAGTTAGTAACAAGGCCAAGAGAGGTGCCAAAGGAGCTCCTTGGAGCCCTGAGTTTGGGTGTCCAACCACGTCTGGTGTGAAAGCAGGTGTTAGCTGCTTTCTGAGTTATGGGCCAATGATTTTGGTGCTGCCTGACAAAAAGAAGATAAAGCTTGGGAATAGCAACAAACCCGACCACGATATTGGAATTTTGGCACCCTGGAAGTGTAGTTTGGTGAAGAGACAGGTCCTGGTTTTCCCCACTGTAAAGCAGTTGGTTTTCAGCCTCCTCTCTGCAGATTCCAACAGATCATACATTAAGTATGCGTTTCCTAGATGAGATCCACTCATGGGATCTCTGCTGGGAAAAATCTAGTCACAAAACCATGAAAACTGTTAGTGTGGTTGTAGGCTTCTCCCTTTTTACTTCAGAGTCATAAAGATAAAAGACAGGCCCGCACCAAAAGGAGAATCTTCATGCTCTGTCCCTGTGAGGGATTCTGAAAGCTTTTTTTTTTTTTTCCCCAGACTAACTAACAGCATGAATACAACCTGACGTTTTTAATTTTAAGCAATGACTAAATGAACTTTAGGTCATGTCTTCATATGGAAGTCAGTTGTTTTGGCTCCTCTCTGACAAGCAAATAGTGAAAACCAGGTGGTGGACAAGACTCTGACATACTGTACCTTTATGTGTCCTTCTGAAGAATGCATCAATGATAAGGCAATATAGCTCCTTTCCCCTCCAGATTTGCAGAGAATTCTTTCTATTTTGGGCAGGTTGCAGTGCATATTGGCTCATTTTTTCCCTATGGCAGCCTCTGGTCAATTGGTCCTGTTGCACATAATTAATTTTGACGGTCATCATCTGATCCCTCTTCCCACATTACTTGCTGCTTATACCACTGTTATTACAGCCCTTGCTTAACTTCTTCTGATCTACAAAATGTTGAAAGAAAGTATCATTTTCCCTTCCAGATCCATCCAGACCAAAACCTATGTTTGATTTGATATACTTGGACTGACAAATAAAACCACAGGTAAGAAAAATAAACCTGTGGATTCTTTGCCAGGTAAGCAAAGGAAGAAAGTAAAGCTGCCCTGTTCCCTGCTTTCCTTTTCTTGTGACTGAAAAGAAAACTGGCAGAGGGAAACATCCTATGGCATACAGTCAAATGGGCAATTTTATTGCCCTGTCTGTACTTGAGGACAATAGGAAGGGATATCAACTTCCTGGGGTGACGTGGAGCCAGCTGTGGTGTTTGCTTTTGATGGGGAACGGAGCAGAGAATGCACTCCTGGTTGTCCTTGGATTGTGCAGCAAGAGCTCGGGGCTGCTGCTTCCTCCTCAGGTCTGACTCCTGTGGAGCATCTCCAGCGTAGGCCGAGGGCCCACCGGGCAGGCTGCACACAGGGACCACGCAGGTCCTCAGGTCCCACCCTGAGTGCTTCCAGTAGAGTGAGATTTTACTGCTCAGAGGCCATAAAAATGCCTTAACAAAAGCTGGCATAAAGTTTAGGCAACCTTCCAGAGCAAGGGCACGAAAATCCTCCCAAGCTGAAAAGCTGCATTTCAGTTGTGTGTGACCACTTGTATATTAACTCTACACCTCTTTTTCACCTCTTCACTAGATCCTCCTCCCATTGGCAGTTATCCCCTCTCTTCTCTCTGCTTAACTCTCTCAGTTAGTCATACCTCCTTTTCTTCTATTGGCGATTCCACTTTCCCCACCTGCTCTTGCCCATGTTTTTCCTTCCCATCTTTCCTCTCTGGTTTACCAAGATCCTTTTCCAGTTAGAGTGCTCTCTTACATTAGCTAAGCCCAAGACTCATCCCAACTCCTTCCAGCAGACAAACCTGGAAGAGGCCAAGGCAAGATCAGGAATGGCAATCCAAATGCACAAGCAAAACACACAAAGCTAGCACATATGGATCAGTGAATATCACTTTGGGCACAGGAACAAGAGAGCACTGGTAATCACAGGAGACAGTGTTTTTGGCCGTGTAGGGGAATGAGATCTAGGCAGGACTTTCCAGGTGCAGCTTTAGTTCCATTTCTCCATTTCCATTTATCTCCATTTCCATTTACCTCCATTTCCATTTATCTCCATTTCCATTCCAAAAGAAGGCACTGATGAGGAAACATGGATAGTCTAGGGTAAAACATGCCTGTCTGTGGGGGGACAAGCAGGATTTCTAGCCCATGTTTATGATGGCCTATCAGGTTTGAGAAGCTGTCTGCAGCCCCAGGAGTAGCCTGAACTGGTATCCAAGTACAACAGGTGGACTTTCCTCTTGTAAATGCTTATTTGTTTCCAACAATGGTTCCACCAGACACCAGTCAGCCTTGACCAGGCTGAGTTCACTCAGCAAGTACCTCAACTCAATCACTTGTTTTTGGTTTGTCTGGGAAGAAAAAAAAAAAGGAAACGAGGGAAAAAGAAATCCCAGGAAAAGTGAACATTTCTGAGAATGATGGTTGTTTGCTGTTTCGCTTCAATTTTATATGAACTATTTGGGTTGGCTATAGCAGAGCTGCCAGGTGGCTAAACATGCCGAGTGAGTGTGGTCAGTGCTTGGGACACGCACTGTGCTCAAGGCATCCAAAAAATTACTCTTGACCTTCATTTAGTCTGCCAATCACTGCAGGCTGCCCTTACATCACATTTCCTCACTAGCCAGTAACAGATTCATAGAAATTAGGGTTGGAAAAGACCTGTTAGGTCACACAGACCACTTCCCCCCCTTCCTTCTCTCTGCTCCCCAAAGGTCAGCCCAGGGCTGTTCCCTACAGTGTATTTTCTAGTGCTTTGTCCAGTCTTATTTGAAATGACTCAAGTGGTGGAGCTGCCAGCATTTCCCTCTGGGAGCCTATTCCACAGTCAAATGGGCTTCACTGTTAATTTTTTCCTGATTTCCAGCCTAAAATATCCTTTTGCTGGTTTTGTATCATTACCCACTTGCACCACCCTCCACAGTTCCTCTCCTTCCTCCTCGTTAGCAGCACTAACACTCCACACTGAGAAAGCACCAGTTAGCTGAGAATTCAAAAGTGTTTTGTAAAATGTAGGCACTAGTGCTTCCTTTAGAGCCATTGCAAAGAGAAGTTTAGGAGCTGGGAGTGAAAGTGAGTGATGACTAGAACCAGATACAAACCTCACATCTTGTAGCTCATTTCATGGCCTTGGTAGATAGATGAAAGCCTGTTCTCACCTCTCCAGTCAAATTTACACACAGCGATTTGAAAATGAGCAGGGAAGAGAAGGTTTTATATTGATCACAGCAATCCCTTGACACTTCAGTTTATTGAAGTCGTGACTGGGAAGAAGGTTCAGAGTCATTTTCTATTCCATCATCTTCTCCCAAAAAGATATCTTATTGATGTTTGGACTTAGCAATACCCAGAGCTTTTTTTTTTGGAATAGGATGAGGCAGGTTGCCAGTGTTTTCTGACTAGATAATGTCTCAACACAAATTTATGGATGTAAACAGATACCATAGTAGACTGTCTCCAGCTCCAAGCTTTACAGCTGGACCTTGTCTCTAATGACACATTGACCTAAAATCCCAGCCCCAAACAGGCACAGTATCAAATAGGGATTTTAAGCCTTGAGCCTCTGTCTGGTCAAAGAGATGCTTTCTCATTTACTCTTCATCGAGTGTTTTTGAAACCACCCTGACTTGTTAGATCAGGTCTTATTTCCTGGGACACCTTTGCAAAGGTGCTTGTTAATCTGTGATAATGTGATCCTAGCTTATCTTAGTGCTTGTTGATGCTCTTTGAAGCAATCAGACAAGGCAAGACCCCAACCTACGAGGTCCCTTGAGGACTGGGCCCTTAGAAATCAGAGATGGAAGAGACCTACAGGATTAGCTCATCCTGTTCATTCCCCCG
>WAAG01013807.1:0-11579 GCA_013390105.1 Tichodroma muraria | reverse complement strand
TCCCCACGGTACATTTTCCAGGGCTGTGTCCAGACTGATCTTATTTTTAAGTTATTCATATGATAGGGCTTCCTCCATTTCCATTGGTGACTGGATGGTTGCCAGAATATTTCCCTCCCCCCCCCCAAAAAAATGTTTTGCTTGCAGCTGTATTTTGAGGTATAAAACCTCAGTTCTGACCTTTGTGAGGAAATAATGAATGGTAGACAGTTAGAGGCCAAATGCCAACCATATTTGTTACCTGTTGCAATAATGCTGAAGTAAATTAAGGTTGTACCTAAAACAGTACTTAATCCAGAGGTGCCTGTAGACAGAAATTGCACCGTCTTTCGTAGCAATTTTGGTTTGTGTTTGGGCAACCTGTAAGACACTGAGTCCAAAAGTGTTGTTGTGAATTGGGTTAATGTCACTAAGGGCAGAGGCTGGGCCTAAGTGTGCATGTATCTCTGTTATTTATCTTTTACACGTTTTCTGTATAAAAATCTGTCCTAATGTGTTNCTTGTTCTTTTCCCTTTCAGTGATGGGTTGTTTTGTGGGGTGGATGTGGGGTCTGCCTTCAGGGCATGCTGTGTGGATCTCTGCAGCTGTGGGTAGCTAATGCTTAAAGCCAGTGCTGCCAACAAGAACCTGGCCTGGAATGCCAGTGATCTGTAGACGGAAGGATCCCTGCAATGGACAGATAGAAGATAGGAGAGATATGGAAACTGTGTACAAAAAACTAAAGAAGGAGGATAAGAAAGAAGAGAACAGAGCTCAGGGACACCTCTTCATGGAGCGCAGTTGTCCCAGAGTCCCTTGGAGCTTGCCTGCCCTCATCCATCGCAGGAACCATGACCTTCATCGGCAGGATGAAATCACCTCTGGAGATAAGTCCTCCACCTCTCCACACTGTACCCCAAAAATCCTTGGCCCAGACCTATTTCCTCCTGGACATTTAGAGGCTGCTCTTTTAAATCTCTAGACATGACATGTCCCTGAATGACAAATTATGCTCTGGTATGATTAATCTTAGAAAAGAGCTGGGTATCCACCAGCCTCCTTATTACTTTTACTTAAAGGAATGGCAGAACCTAATTTCTTCTTTTTTTTTGTGCCAGCCAACTTCAACCAGCTTATCTAAGAAGATCTTAAAGCACACTTTATCTTCCTGCTTTTGCTCTTAGAGATGCGGTTTTCATTATTTTATTTTGTAATTTTTTCTTGGAACCTGGAACAATGACCCTTAGACTGTGCTGACTTTTGTCCTGTAGGAACAAAACCAGTGGGATCCAGTCTGGTTTAGAGAGACGACGGTCAAGTGAGTTCTAACAGGTGACAGTTGTGTGCACTGACTGTGCTACATTTGACCTATGTGCTTTTCTTTTTTACTTGCCCAGCTAAAATATGTGAACTTAAGGAGATCCTGTCCTGGAAAATTCTTGCCACTCATCAGTCAAAAAGCTTTTGTTACTTAGAAGCAAAGGTCATGAGGTAACCCATATTGTTTAGCAGGAGTAAAATTACTATTATAAGCACTCTGATGTGGAAATGTACTGTGCTGTCTCCAGATAATTTGCAGAATAAAAGTATTATTCCTTAGCAGTGACTGAAACGGAAGACTGACCATAGAGGAAATAACATGAATTCTGACACAAATTAGCGAAAACAAGGTAATTAGAAATCAAAGTAGGAAACTGGTGTGGAGGAATTTAGTCCAGTTCTTTCCACACTGCAGATGATTATAGATACGTTCACCCTGCAGTGTATTTCTTAACATCCTGACCCAGTGAATGCATTTGAAGTCAGTGCCCATGGCTGGCATCAAGGTTGTGGTCATCCCCCTGGCACGGGATGCATCAAATCTTCCTGCTCCCCAGGAAACACACTGCTCCGTCAATAGTGGTGAAATACAGCTGAGATCTGCACATTTAGATTATTTAGCTTTTCCCCACATAGGAAATAAATCACATTTAATTTTTTTGTAGATTAAGCTAAAATTCAAATGTTGATCATCCTGTGGAGAGAGAGGAGATAAAAAGGTGGTCCAGTTTCATAGCTACACAATACAAACCAGAGATAATCTTTTATTTTTTTAAAGCCATCCCACAAAGGTCAAATTTAATAAGTTTCAGGGTAAAGTGAAGGAACCATTTATTTTATCTGGCATGCAACTGATAACAATGAATGTGTTTTTGATCTGGTTATTTATAGCACCACCAAAATTGTAGATATGGTGGGTTGAAAATTTTACATAAAAATTGTTTTTGGATGAAGGTTTTGCTTTTGACAGAGTAATTTATTTTGGTGAAGAAATGATCACTCTTGGGAAAAAGTTTCCCGTGAAAAATAGCATTTTGGCTGAAAATAAGATTTTTTTATTATTATTTTTCATTTTTCCGATGAAAAGTCAGAATTTTCCATGGTGAGAAAAGAAAATTCCAAGTAGCTTCAGCATGAGGTATTTTATAGATAGGCGAGGAATAATCCTGCCTCAAAGGGAATATAAAATAAACTGACAAAAAATCTAAGAAATTTGGATCGGTAATTTTGAAGTTACAAAAGTTTAAATTCAGCAGCTTTTCATGCGCTTAACAGAACCTCTGCAGTGATGTGTTTTTAATGCCTCAATTTGGGATTGCCCATCTGAGAACCTCTCATTCCAACCACAAAGTCCTTTTCCATAGTGTTTAAAGTCAGAAGAGACCATGAGATCATCTAGTTTGGCCTCCTTACATATAACTCAGTTAACCCCTTTCTGAGCCCAAAAGTCACATTTGGCCGAATCACAGATAGAACAGGAAAGCTCCTACACTTTCCTTTCAAGAGTGCTTCACCTTCTTCATGTGCTGTTTCTTTTGTTGTTAGATCTATCTAAAATTACTCAAATACTTAACTGAAAATCTGTTTTCTTTTGGCTATTGACAACAATTTTCTGTGTGTATTTTGATAAGTTAAGGATCCCTTGTGCAATCCATTACTTTATTTTCATAAGATTGTAGTATATTACCATCAAATTACCGAAATTTTAATCATCATTAATAATGTCTTGGTGGTATATGCAGTAGAGTTCTTCAGTTTCTGCCTGTGCTTGCTGGGTATGTGAGGAGTGGGGGAAAGAGTAAAAAAAATGTTCTTTAAAAATGTCAAAATTTTATTCAGTGTGGTGGCTTTGGCCTCACCATAGATACAGGTGGAATTAAATCTTAGATAACAACACCTTAGCGGGTTTCTTAGGGCTGCAGCAGCACATTTTGTTCGATGCCAGGACCTCAGCCTGGCCCATTAGAGCTTTAAAATCCATCTCAGAACTGCTGCTAACCAAAGAAAAAAGAAAATTCCAGTTTTATAGGAATGGCCCATTCTTTTTCTCCTTGCATGTATGAATTTATGAAAAGCTTTTTTTTTAGAAGACCCAGGTTACTGGGCACTACAGTTCACTCTGCTTGCCCTCTCCCCACTTTTGTCTGCCATTCACTGTTTTTAAATCACCCATTAAAAATATCAGCTGCAATTTTAAATTTCTTTTCAAATACTTGAGGACAGTATGGTGTAGGTCTCATATTTACAGCTATCATTTTGTGACCCTCCTAGAAACAGCCCTATTTTTTACATTATTTACAAACACTTTGGCTTATATAAGTTAGCTAATTTTCAATACATTTTTTATACAGTTTCTTAGTACTATATACGTCTGATTTTTATATCAGAATATTGTGTGGTACCAAGTCAAACACCCCATAAAATTTTATTACATCTACACAGCTAAATTTATCCAAAAAAACCTTCTTAGAGAATGAACTCAAGTTTGTTTAAGTAACACTATTTTCCATAACCCATTTCATGTTGTCTGGTATTCATTATGTTGTTCTCCTTTATTTTGTTATCAGTTAAATTCCATATGTGCTTTTTTTATTCTCTTGTTTGAGGTCGATGTCAGGATACTCAGTAATGTAACTCTGGTAGGTAGTTTGCTCCTCTCAAATGTTTGCACAAGGTGATCATTCATCTTGTGCTTTCAGACTTGTTTAGTATTCTGGGATTTAGTAAAAATAAGCAACAAGTGAGCAGTGATTTCTTTAGGCAAGTCCTTTATGAATCCTGAGTTCAAGTTATCAAGCTGATGGCTTTAAAATGTACATCCTTATAAGACATTGTCTAATTCCTTACTTTGTACCTTTATTTCTTCTTTGAAATAAATTGACTAATCATACTTGGGTGATTGAGACACATCATGGTCAAATAGAAAACATATTTATTTAATTTTTATTTTAAAAAAATTATTTCTATTTAGAAATAATTGGCCTTGTCACTGAGAAATCCGCATCATTTTCTTTGATCGCATTATATTTAAATTTTTTCTTTCAACTAGTTTTGCCAACTATGATGTTTTCTTTTAGGATCTTTTGTCCATTTTACACACCTTCTACTGTTTACAAAAGCTAATCTCTATGGTTTGGTTTGTGTTTGATGTCTTATTTCTTGAATAAAACTTCTGAAATTCCAAGCATTCAGTACATCACTGAACTGAGGCAAGCTTTGAGGTACTGCTGTCTTTTTCCATTGATCACGAGCGGCCTGGTCATCTAACAAGTTCTTGAAGAACTCTCCACTGTCTTTCATAATTTTTTTTCACATTTTTCTGATTGCCACATTTCTCTTGTGTTTTCCCAGTGTCAGAATATAACTGTTTGGAAATACCCGAATACTTTTGCTCTTTGGCCTGTACTGTGTTTGCCTACGTGAAATAAATAGAAACTGGTTGTGACCTGCAGTTCCTAATCCAGCACACTTTCATTGTTCAGAATTCAATTCACCTTTATCCATACAAAAAGTTACCAATACTTCATGGATTTGTTTCTCTTTAACAGGCAGCTGCTTCATCATCCCTTTTTTTCCTTGGACATTTGTGGTGGCTTACAACCTTCTGGCCTCTCTCCTCAAGAACTTCCTTCGGACTTTGCTCATTGCACTGACCCATGGTTCAAGTTCCTACATTTCTGACATACCAAAACTCAGTCATGAGCTGTCAGAGATCTGAGTTAACTTATTAATCTGATTTATCTTATAATATTATCTGATTTACATTATAATACTACCCACCATCTCTTCCATTATTAATGACTTTCTTCTGGTGTGGTCAATAGGGAATGCAGGTCCACAGATTGAAAATATCCATTTATGGCAATGCACTCAGTCAAGCAGGGAAAGTTAAATTTAATCTGTAAAGCCTTTTGGGTCTCTCTGATTAACAAAGTACAGAAACCTTTATATTCTATTCTCTGAAGCAGTGAGATTTATGAATTCACCAACAAATGATTCATAGGTTTAAAAAATAAAATAAGCAAAAACTTCCTATAATTAATTACTCAAGTGCTGAGACTGAATAGCTGGAGCTGAAAAGGTAAAACATTCCAGAGCTCGAATTGTTGCTGCAAATTAACTCAGTTCGCTGTACTTTAGTTTTCTGGGTTTTTTTTAAGTTTCTCTTTACCTGTAAAGTTTGCTTTCAGCATAACTGTAACATATTAAAGGTGCATGATATGCAACAGCCAAGTTTTGTGTTTGACAAAAAACCAATTTAAATGCTGATGGGTTAATGAGATTTGAAGCTGAAAGGCACCACTGTCCCAGTGTATCTGACCTACTCCGTAACAAATGCCACCTAATTGCAGGCAAGATTTTTGCAGTGTAAGGAACTGGAATTATTCTACCCTTAGACAAATGAATGATGCTGTGGTTGTTAACTTGCTGTTGGACTACTAGAACGTGTCACTTAAACATCCAATCCGAATTTAAACGCTCCAAGTGATGATGAATTTACCACTTCCCTGGGTAGTACGTTCCAGTGATTAATTACTCTCTCACAGTAAGGAATTTGTGTCCTATTTTCAGTTTATATTTCTCTACTTTGCACTTTCAGCCAATCGATCTTCTAGGGCCTTTCTTTGATACAGCTATGGGGGGGCTCAGTTCGTGACTCTCCACTTCAGAAGCTTTCAAAATTCTGTTTCTTTGAGGGCCTAAACTGATCGAACTCCTCACATTTCTTGATGGAAGATGTGTTTTCTAGAACCTTTCCAACTTTTGGTCTGCTTTAAAATTCAAATTCCAGAGCTGGACACATTGCATAAGTTCTTAAAAAATCATGTGTGGAGGCACTACTATTTTTAGCATGCAATTAAAGTGATTTTTCCCTACTTTTTGCTGCTGTATCATGATTCCTGTAGCAGAGTCCTGTGATCCACAGTCCACCTCTGCAGTGTCAATCTTTGTCCCATGCACACCCCCACTGTTAACGTTTTTGTGGCAGAATTCACTCCATTACAGCAAAAGTAAATAAAGTCTGTCACCACTCTAGCAATGAGTGTAGGTGCTTACCTTGGAGCTGAGCTGGGTGGGTAAATATACCGCGAATGGCCAACTGGATCACATCCATGGAGTGCGTCAGAAAGGAATCCTGACAGTCTATTGTTTCGCTTGTGCCTGGGCCTTTAATGTTCACCCGGTGTGAAGAAGAAAAAGCAATTATCAAAGGCGGCTTTTAGGAGTAACTTTACATATGGGATGCAATTACAGTGTGAAAGAATACTGGCTTAATAGTGACAGACAGTGACTAAGACATATGATTACCAGGGAACTAGCAGCCAAAATCACATCCAGGAAAAAAGTGTGGGGAGAAAAAAACCTTTCAGACTGGACTGCATATTTGTCGATCCACAATTAGTGATACTGGCAAACTGCTGAGCATGTTGGTTCATCCTTGGACGGACTAGTGCAGCCCTCTGTGTCCCTCAGACACTCGTGCATCCACCTGCATCTCCTGGGACATGGCCCTGGTGAGAGGCACAGCTCAGCACTGTCACCTGAGTGCCGACTCTGCCCAGCTTTGGAGCAGCTGAAATGCGGTGTCACAGGCCTGCTCACCCTGCTCCCAGGGACACAGCAAACCCGGGGCTCTGCACTGTGTCTGCTGCCTGGCAGGGAGGGATCAGGTGCTGGCAGTTTTCTCAGCAGCCCCTGTGCTGCCCTCCAAAGGGCTCTGCTCTAAGCTAGGGTCATTCCTAGCTGAGATGCTGCAGGGTATGGTGCTTAAATCTGGATATCTAAATACCAGTTTAAAGTAGTTTAAAGCACTTGCAAAACTGTGCCCACTATCAACTGGCCTTTGGTATTTATATGAATGGCTATTTTTCTATGAAGACATAACTCTGACAAAAAGAGTCCCATTTTTTTATTTTCCTTTTGTCATGTCAGATTGTATTGTTTAATGCTTTTCTCCTTTGGATTTCTTCAGTCTGGTTTTGTTGTGAGCCCTGAAGAGTCCAGGATGACAGAGAAAACCAGCTGAAGTCACCACCATGCCCTCATGACTCCAGGTTTGCCCTCGAATCCTAAAATTATTTCAGAATGGCTCTGTTTTCACTACACCTTGTAGCCTGGCCTCCAGCTACTCTTGGACTTCATGTTTCTTCTCTCTTGCCTCATTTTTTGTTTTGGCCTCTCTGCTCTGCTCTCCTCCTGATTTTGTTCAGTGTTTCCCAGACTTGCTGCCACCATCTCTCCCTTCAGAGAGATTCTGTGCCCAGAAAGTCAGGGACCTGGATTGCTGTCTGTGGTTGTGTTTCTTTGCCATTAGCCTCAGGCGGTGCTATTCCATTTGGTAGTAGCAGGAGTGGGATGGTGGCTTGGGAGGGAGCTGGGAGGAGTTGGGGGGGCTGAGACCACCCAGTTCCTCCTTTGAAACTGGCAGCATGGTCCCTGGCATGTGCTGACCAAATCCCCTAGGCACAGTTTGGTGGGAGAAGCCAAAGCTCTTATTTATTTTGCTGGTACGGATAGAGCCTTAGCCTCAACACAGCCGTGTATCAGCTCAGGATCATGCCTTTCCAGTTGGGAACTGCTGGCTTTGCTGATGCTCTCGCTTGTGTCTGCCTTGGCTGATGAACCACTCACGCAGAGTTGTGGCATCTTTACGCCCTGTTTTAAGACTGCTACTTGTCAGTGGATACATGAGTCAGTACATCGCCAGCTGCCTCCTGCTGCGCTCATCTGGGGCCCAGTCTGCAGGCTCTGATCTGCAGGCTGTGCCGAGAGACACAGCATTCTGTACTGTTTCCTTTCTTGTGTGCCTGCCTCTGGACCGATGCAAGTTTCAGATGTTTCACTTTGCGACGCGCCTTTTGTGCTTTCTGGTGTGTTTCCCAGGTTGGCTCCCAGAGAATGCGCGGGTCAGGCTCAAGCTCATTTGGGAGGTCGGGAGAGGTGTCCAGCAGGGCAGCACTGCTGCACCTCCTCATCTGTCCGGAACGCCACTTGCATCCCACCTGGAGCTGTGCTTTAACCAGAGCTTTACACTGCCAGGGGTGAGCTCTGAGAGATGTGCCCTCGATCCCTGGATGCCTTGTCCCAGTCCAATGACTACGAGACTCTGCGATGAGCAGTGCAAGGGCTGCTCCGAGAGAAGCGCAGCCCCACTCTGGTCCCCAAAAAGCACAAGGCCTAACACAGAACACCGGATGGGCCAGGAAAACATGCAGTGTTTTTCTTTATGTATCCACACCTAAGACAACTTAAGGAAAAAGGGTTTGGTTTGAGGATTTTTTAAAAATTTTATTTGGGCATGGAGAGTGAAGAACTACAATGGAAAATCAGGTGCAAACATTTTATGTCAGATCTTTTGTGTGATTTTAGCAAGATAAACAACCACAAAAATGCCAGCAGAAGTGTGTAGGTAGGGCAGGATTTCTAGAAATGTGACTCCTGACTCTTATTTGTCACAAAATTTCTGTGTTAGAGCTTGCAATATAAATAAGCAATGACAAGTAATTTGGGCAATGTAGTCTTAATGTATGCACTTGCGCTGCTTCATGTTCCATCAGCCTTTTTCTTTAGATTATCTCACACCACTTGGAAACATGGTAATATTGTCATTTCATAATATATGCTGTCTTTTGGATGGTGATGCAGTTTTTTGTTCCTGTTTTCTTTTACAAGCAGCAGATTATGTCCGGAAAACACACTTCATATTCTGATAATGGAGGAGGAGTGCAATCCTGGTCCAAATGAAGTCAGTGGCAAAACTCCCATTGACTTCATTAAGGATAGAATTTCACCTCATCTTGTGTTGCCTTGCCTAAAAAAGGAGAAGAGACCTGATGTAAAGCCTATTGTAGTCAACGGAGAGATTCCCAGGGATTTTAATGGGCCTGTATTTGGCCCAGCATGAGGTTATTCAGTCACCTTCAAATTTTACAGGAATATAGCACTTGTGTTGCATTCTCAAAGGACTAATAAACTTACTCTGAGTTAGATAAATTTCTACACATTTCTTCTCCTGAAGCATTTGGGTGTGCTAAGAAGTTCTTTCCCTTTTTTTTTTTTACCCTTTTCCGCAGTTTCTCTTTTCAGACACTGTTTTGCCTTATGGTGATTCTAAATCATCACAAAACAAATCAACACAGAACAATGAGCAGGATATATAAGTTTGGGTTTATAGATTCCAGTTCCATGAACTTTGATTTAATAAACTTACCCCTCTTTTTTTAGCAAAAAGCACAAAACATGGGCGGGCTGGCGAATTTGAAACCTGGTTCTGATTCTGACCTACATTTAAAAGCTAAATTTGAGTCTGATAAAGTTTTAAAAACACTGGTAATGTGAAAAAGATGCTTCACTGTTCCCTTTGTATTTTTAACCTTTTTTCCTATTAAAACTGTAAACAGTTTTATATTATTGCAGTGAATTCTTCTCTAATTTACTCCAGTGTAAATCCAGAGGAATGTTTCTGAGGGCAGGGGAGCTGTTCTGCATTCGCACTGGGGTGAGTGACGGGGGCTCTGTCAGGCTATTTCCCCTTCCTCTTCCTACTTTCACCGTTTGTCTTGGATAACCCTAGACAAAAAATGTCATTAAATGCTGCACTGGCTCCAGCAATGGTTGATTGTCTCTGCCATTCCCCATCCCTTTGGCTGTGAGTATTTAAGTGCCTGCAATATCTAAGACCCAGAAAAGTTCGGGCTAAAAATACCTTTCTAGTGGATTCTGTTTACCTCCTAAAAAATATGACTATTTATTTTCATCTTTGCATTGGAAGAAAAACAAAACCTCAAGCATTTTATGAAAAGCTTTCTGTGGGCTGAAACATCTGGTTTTGCCTCACATGTCATGGCCTGATCTGAATCTCTTGCATAATTTTTGATAAGGCAGATGGACTGTCTCCTTCTCTCTCTCACACACACACACACATGCAGACATTATCTGCTTTGGATTTCAGAAACTTTTGTGTCAAACTTTTTTTTTAATTTGGAGAAATTTTATAAAAAGTGGTTTGTTCCATGTAAGAAATTAGCTTTATGTTAATGTTTGTGAAGACTTAGCATCAAAAGTGTTTTCAGTTTGTTTTTTTGCATAATGAATTTCAGCAGAAAATGGACTTTTGCTGAGTTTTACTCCGAAAGTAAAGATGTTCTGTAAAAATCGTATATTTTTTCAATTTTTCCCCTTTCCCTTCTACATATTTTCTTCATAGTTTTCCTCACAATAGTGTATAAAAAGAGTGAGCATACAAGTGGGTATTTTTTAGACTTTGAGCTAAATCACAGTTTCTCATTCACTCTGTGTGCAGATGAAAAGCACAGATCTGTTGTCCTTTGGCTGATATATACTTGTATCCTTTATTGATCTAAGTATCAGTGCTCATTATTACAGTGGGACTCATCAAGTCCAGCTGCACAGACCTGAGGTTGTTATCTGAAAAAGGAAATATTCCCCTGGAGCTCTCAGAGAATTAGGTGTCTCCAGCATAGAGCCCTGACTGTTGTGCCTGCTGTATGATAAAATAAATAGTTTTTTGGAGGTGGCTCCTTCTCTCTTTGACCCTAAAGAGAGTGTAGGGATTAGTTCAGACTTAGATACCTAAATCTTAGATGTGTAAACTATGGCAGATGAATCCTGCACAAAGTCCTTGGAAAAATTAATTGGCTTCCTGGAAGAGTCAGCTTAAATCTTCCACTTGATGGAATGATATTGTTTTTTTAGTTACTATACAAAATTCTTGCAAGCATGAAATTACAAACTAAAGGTCCTTTGTGCCTTCTGTGGTTTTTTTTCAGAGATAAGCCCACTCTTTTTATGCATACTCTATAAGATAACTCTATACATTGTGAATTGCTTTCTTCCACCTCAGGAAAAGAAATCCTTCTGGGAAAAGTTGCAATGTGATCCAAAGTCAAAGTCTTTACATAGATTTCAGTGACTTTTGAATTATGAAAGTGTTCGGCGTTTTTTTCAGCATAAAATCCTAAAGGGAATTTTTCCATTATTCAGAAGATACAAGGTGTTGTCAAGTGTTAAGGACATTTAAGGATTTTTAACTGAAAACTAGTGTCATTAATTGTATTGGGAGGGTTGGCTGTTTTCTTTTTCTCTTCTACCTTCATATGTCTAGTATGTCTATGTTCATATGTTGATAATTGTTCATTAATAGCAATAAATGCACGTCGGTAGGCAGCAGGATTGCATCAGAAATGAAAGCATTTTTTTTCCTTCACAGATTAGATCCTGGTTAGAAACCAATAAACAGAAAATAAAATCCTCTAAG
>WAAG01013806.1:37729-52947 GCA_013390105.1 Tichodroma muraria | reverse complement strand
TCCCAAGTCCTGTAATCCAAAAAAAAAAAAAAAAAAAAAAGGCACCAAGCATTTCTGATGCTGACAGACCCCTTGTTGCCAAATCTCAGGAAAGAGCTTCAGTGGCCTTTGCAATAAATCTGGGAATTTTCTCTCACCAGCGCAGTCCTCAGTGGCCCATCCTTGGAATGACCAGCGTAGGGTTTAATATGAGCCTCGTGTTGTAGCATTTTCCGAGGAATTTCCCAGCCTGCCCCTTCCCATCCTGCCATGGAGCGAGGCACGGAGCAAAGAGCACTCTACAATTTCCTCTCAGCACATTTACAGCTGTTTTTCCAAGCTCAGCATGTGTGTTTTAAAGCAGGAGAAGGCCAGGGCACTCCAGGACTGTTGTCTTAAATGAAATTCCAATCAGTCCAAGGGCTGGCTCTCCAGGCAGCCATTAACTTGCAGGTGTGCTGGACTGAAATGTGCAGCGTGGTTACACAAATGAAAATGCTTGTGCAGCTCTGAAATGCTGCTTAATGTGAAGAGAAAAAAGGAAAATAGCTGTGCAAACTTGCGTGTGTGTACACATTGGAAGGGAAATGATGAGAATTTTGGCCAGTTTCAAACCTACTGTGCTTAAATGATGGGGTATCAGAACATCTTTTTTAGGCAGCAGGATCTGACCCTCATGGGAGCTTTGCCTATAAAATTCCGGCAAGGTACCATGGTGTTTTCTCTACCCATTCACAACATTCACTGGTGGGGCATTAATTTAAACCTGACTGATCTCCTGACGGTTTGTTTGCTATCCCTGGATTTTAAGTTCTCTGAAATGATGTTTGTTTCTGAGAGCACAGCGAGAGCTCTTAAACCTGTTTTGTGCAGCACATGAAGTGGGCCTGAGTGGCTGACAATGACTACAAACTATCAGCTTTCAAAAGAATGAAGAGATCTGTGAAGAGCACAGAAGCATTCACTTATTAGGAGTGTATTTCCCATCCCAGGCCAACGTCAATAATCCCAGAGCTGGAGCTCAGCCCTGAGATCTCCTGCAGTTATATGCAACACAGCTGGCCCTGTGCTGAAGGTAAGGATGGTTTTGCTGAGGTAATACTCATTACAGGATGTCTTTCTCCTGTTTTTCTCTGCCATCTGGTTACACATGGGTCTCTTGTCTCAGTGCAGGGTTATTTCAGATATTTGCCAGAGGAATTCTGATGCTTTAGCTTATTGCCATATGTTGTTACTGCCTGCTGTCTGATTAAAAGCCATAAAACAAGCAGTTTGCTTCAGTTTCCATAGGAGATGGGATGTCCATAATTAACCCAAGACTTGCAGGAATTTGAGAACAGTTCCTTAAAAACTGAACATAAACATTGCTGAGAGTAAGCACATTCCCCATGGTGATGAGACCTGGGCTACTGCTTTTCATCCAGGCGTGTGTGATACCTTCGACCGTAAGTGAAGCTGTCCTGACAAAAATCACCATAAAATTAAAACTACCCCCATTTTTCAGGTCAAGAAACTGAGATAAATTCTGTGACCTGTGCAGTTCCAAGGAAGAGCCAAGAACTGAACCAGAAATTGAGTTCCAGTCAAGTGCCTTAGTCACAAGCACACCCATAATCAGAACAGGCTGTGTTAGAGACCATTTCTGTTTGTTTCTCTCCTTCCCATCAGTCTGCTTGTCATCAGAAATGAACCAAAGGAGGATCTGAATGCAAAAAGGAAGTATTGTGGTGGACTTTTTGCAGTAGATTCAGTTGTCTTTAGTCTGTAATAGAAAAAATACGAATAATTCAGATTATTAGAGGAATGAAATGGTTACATCCAAATGAACTTATTTTTTTGTATACTCTTGCCAGTTTTCATGCATTTTTGACGGAAAATGAGGTCCGTACAAGGTGTTCTTCATTTTGGTTTTTAGTACACAGTGAATTTCCTCCCCTTCACTTGAGTCCACTGGTCTTTTCCCAAACATAAGGAAAAATTTTACTTTCCTATCAGACTTTTAAGTTAGCATACGTGAGATCCGTATTTACTTGACCAGCTACTATGGAACAAAGGAAAAGTCTCTGTCTATATGATAACTGACAACAAAAGCTTTTGTGATGGTCTCTTTATGTTTCCTTCCCACACAGAATTTTGGGAGGACATATTTATCCACATTCTATTTTTCAAAACCAGCACAAAAGCCTAGATTTATAATTACCAACTAGCTGCTGGACTTCAAAGTATTTTTATAATCCCTTGATAATATTCAGCAAGTTTAGACAAATGGATTTTTTCCTTTGGTTCAAACACTGAACTGATTGAACAACTTTCATGGAACAACATCTGTGAGTAAGAGAGTTTCTGACCATTTCTTTAGATTTGAGTAATTCAGACCCTTTCTCTGTGTGTTCAAACCTTTCAAGGAGTCCATCCTGGGGAAACTCTGCGATGCCAGCTCCTGGAGGTGAAATCCTGAGTCCTTGTTTTCCCCTGTACCACTGTGAGCTATGTCCTGCAGATGTGCAGCCTCCTTCCTGCCCCACCAAATCCTCAGGCTGGGGAATGGTGACCCAGCTCAAGCCCTGCATGTCACTGTTCCTGCCTTTGTGACCTTGGAAAGTGCTTCTTTTCTTCTCAAACTTTCCTTTTCCTCATGGAGCGATTGTGTTTTCAGCTTCTGGTGTGAAATTTATAACCTAAGTACTGGGTCTGGGTTTCTGTTGATTTATTTATGTTCTAACTGAAAGTCGTGGCCATCAATATTAGGATTCCCTTCTCACAGATCACTTGTCAAAATCGCAGAATTTATGTTTAATTACCAAAAGCATACCGGAGGTTGCCTGAAACTTAATAAAGATCCCCGTGACCCGGCCTCATTCTTTAGAGAAAAAGAAATCTTGCTGGGTTTTGTCTCTTGGCTCTTCATCTTCTCTCCTCTGACTTCTGCTGCTCCCTTCTACCTGGTTGTATCTAAACAGTCACTGTGGGTAAATGGGCACGAGTTCAAATCTACCAGACAAAAGGAGTAAATCAAATGTTTCGCATTTTGTACGCAGTGACAAGTCCGGGAAAATAAAGAGACCTGGGAAGCAGAAGAGAAGGTAACCTTCCAAAATCAGGATACAGAATTCTGATGCAGAAGCAATGATTTAGGAAGTAGACTATAAAGAAGTCTGCTGGTGTTTGTCATCTGGTGCACCTGGAGCTGTCAATGAGAGATATTTTCCCACTGTTTCTTTTCCTTCAAGAACTACATGGGCCTCAGCTGGTAATAAACATTTCTCATTGTATTGAGGGCAATTTCCCGTGAAGAACTTCTTATTAGTCAGAGCAGTTTTGGTTTCTGAATGTGTTTCTAGAAAATGCTGGTCAGCTGTTTTGAAAACTTTAGTTAGCTGGGTAACTGATCCTCATATGTAGGGTTTTTTTTTTTTAAGAAACAGTGGAAAAGATGTTTGTGCTTTTTATTTTCCCACAGTAAAATGAGTAATTTTTAAATGGCAGATCCCATGGCCCTGTGCTTGTCAAGCATGTTGTTTGATCCATATTTTTGCATTCAGGTCTTCTGAGTAATTCAGAGAATCACAGAATCATCACACAACGGCTTGGGTTGCAAGGGACCTTAAAGCTCGTCCAGTGCCACCCCTGCCATGGGCAGGGACACTTTCCACTGTCCCAGCTTGCTCCAAGCCCCTTCCAAGCTGGCCTTGGACATTTTCAGGGATACAGGGGCAGCCACAGCCTCTCTGGGTAACCAATTTCAGCTTGAGCTCAGCTCCTTTCAAGCTGCCTTGCAAAATAACGCTGAAAATTTGGAACAGGGTTAAAGGATGCTCCTTGTTTGTCCTCTGCTGTTCTGCACCGTTTGCTTGTTCTGATTCTCTACCTTGGTGGTGATGTCTAGTGTGAACTCATGGAATTTCAATGATCCAGATAGAAGGGTTGGTCTGTGCCGTGGAATGATTCAATGCTGCTAAGTGTGCACCTTGTTTTGCCAGTGGTTTTCTAGTGACGTTTTTTGAGTTGTTAAAAAACTGCTCCGAATCACCTAGAATGGATAAAAGGAGGAATTTAGAGTGCTTCTGTGGGGTATATCAGCTCGGGCTGCTGGAGGTAGGTCTATAAACTGGATAGCTCAGGAGATTGATAAGGGCTAAGCAGCTTCGGTGCAGATGATGCTTTGGGGCAGAGCCTGCCCAAGACTCTAGACTTTTCCTTAATATATTGAGTTTGAAATATTACATCTGATAGACAGAATTGCAGAATATCCTGAGTTGGAAGCGACTCACAAGGATCATCCAGCTCCTGGCCCTGCACAGGACATCCCAGCAATCCCACCCTGTGCCTAAGGGTGCTTAATCAAACACTTAATAATGTGTTTAGTGATTCAGAAAAATACTAAAACTGAGGGAAATTGCGGGTTGAGAGTCTTGCCTTTACTGCTTCTTGGAGAACAGTAATATTACAAGTTTTGGCGCACTGAGGGATGCAAGTTTTTACCCCTTTACTGTTCTTACCTTTCTGTTTGATACATTTCACTTCCGAGGGATCTTTTTTTGTTGAACGTGATGCAAAATATACCAGGTGAGGGGAGAGACAGAGTCATCTCCAGCGTTTCCATGCAATGGGAAAATAATTTCCTAATTGTATCCAATCATAATGTGGATTTCTCACAGATGCCTCCATTGCATGCACTAGGAGGAAGACAGGAGAACAGCAGTGAAGGTGGTGTTTATCTTACTTCCTCCTCCTGTGCTGAACAGCCACACTCTCTAGCACTGAACAAACCAGGAAGAAGATTGCTGGGAAAGTGATGTAATCTTATATACACATAATTATGGGGTGAGTTAAAATACTGGACTTCAAATTACTTTACAGCCTAGGGGGAAAATAAACTCTCTCTTCTGGGCTAGCAGTTGCATGAAATGCAGCCTTTTTCTGCAGGGTTTCGCCCCTAGAAGATTTATTCTCTGTTTCCTTTTCATAAATCCCAGATGAACTTTTAAATCCAGGATAGTTTGAAGCCACTGAACTTTCATAAGCCTTGCTCTAGCAGCTGATTTGCATGGAACACAGAAGTCTGAGGCAAGAATGACTGCAGAGTAGAATGTACCATAGATCTATGCCAGAGGCTTTGAACTCAGGTACAAGTGAATCATTTCCAAGTACTCTGGCCCACACAATGGAATATTTCTTGTCTGGATGAATTACACGCTGCCTGGGTGGGCTTGTGAATGGTGAGAAAAAAAAAAAAACAACCCTCAAAGATTACAAAGTCCCTGCTGCACTTCAGTGAGGGGAGCAACCCAAAGAAACCCTGAAATTCCAGGGCTGCTGCAAATGTTTTGGGTTTGTCCTGCCACGAGCTGATCAGAGTGTACGTGAAAAGCTGCAGTGTGGTTTGCACACCCTCATCATCTCCTTCTTTTGCAGCAGATGTGTAAAAGCAAGCATTTAAACTTGTCCTCTCAGTGTCTAGATTGAAAAGAAGTAAAAAAAAGTATACAGCTTCTCAGTTTTTATTATTGAAGCACGTCATTTGAACATCTGCTATCCTTAGGTGGAGGCTGAGGAGGGGAACCAAAAAATTATGTCAGCTTCCAGTCTTCCCATTTCTGAGCAGAGGGGGATTTCCACCTGGTGAGAGTTAGAAAGAAACTTCCCTGGACTGGGATCTCCAGGTTCCAGCCGCTATCGGGTGTGGGATGGTGGGCCTCAAGTAGCCAGTGTTCATCAGGACTGTAGAGCATCTTCAAGTTGTTTTGTCATACAGCCTGGGGAGGGCCATCTACGAACTGATTGATCCCACTGGGTGGATTTCTGGGAGTGTGGCTGCAGGAGGAAAAGCTTTATTTTGCATGAAGTGCAATGTGTCTTCCTTAGGGCTAAAAGTGAATTATTTCTAATGGCCCACTTCCAACGTGTTTGCTGTGGTGAAAAGCTGAAGTTTCTCCTCTCTTGCCATCAGAGCAAAGGTTTGTTTCCATTTGACACCGTGCAAGCAGCCGATGGGCACCCAGCATATCCCGGAGCACTCAGAAATCCGCATGTCCTGTTCCACCTGAAATAACTGTGCCGCCTTCCCAAAAGAGCCAGGTTTGTTTTGGATCACCTCCCCACGGTGGGGACCAGTCCCTGCAGTCATCCATCCCTGAGCAAACAGGAACAAACAGAGGAGAGTCCCACTGCAGCACCATTTCCAAGGGAGGAGGTGGAAGTCAATTTGTTCAATATCTGTGAACCAGCCTTCGAGATGAGCTCATGGTGTCCGTGAGGAATGAGGCCTGTGGGCCCCAAGGCTCCAAGCTCTCCTGCTATCCCTCTCAGTTTATTATTTTTTAAGCTAAAATTTAATGTAACTGAACAGATTGATCCAAGATTAACAAAAATCAGTCCCTCATGTAACTCCATTAAACGTGCTGGAGTTGCACCAAGCATGACTTTGGCCCATTCAGTGTTTTCTCTGAAGATGTGAATCATCTTTAACACAACTTCACTGATTTAACGTTTTGCACAACAGACTGATACCAGCAATTCTACACATCCTCTCAGAAGCCATCCTCAGAAATTTCCATGACCCCATTTTTTTTTTTTTTCAAAACCACACGGAAAGTCTTGTAATTGTGCTGAATGAAACATCAGAACTTGTATAGAAAACTCATAAATATCTCATTTTAAGTCACTGCTTAGCACTGAAGGTTCTGGCAGTATTTGTCCTCTGAAATAAGGGGGCTGTTGTTCCTAAATCTTGCTATTGTGGTTTTGAATGTGATCTCTCAGGCCCTCTGTCTAAACCATTCTTTTTCTATACAGTTTTGGTGCTGAATCTGATCTGCCCTATGAGTGGGATGGTCTAGTCTGATTTCCCAGAAGAAGAATGATGTCAACGTGTAAATTCTAATTTTTGTTGGTAGAAGTTTGCAACTTTTTTTTTTTTCCAAACACCTCAGCCAGGTTTTCTGAGTCTAAACAGATTTCCAGTTGTATTCTTATAGCTCTATCAAAATGGTTTAATTCAGCTTTCATTGACAGTGAGCTCAGGATCAAGCTTTTTTTCTGATGTGTTCTGCAGTTTACGCTTTTATCTGATGATTTTTTGGCCAAGATGGTGAATTTCAGTCTTTTTCATTGTGGAATTAATAGTTCTAAGTACCTGTAACAGTATATTTATAAAATCGTAACTTATCAAAAGGCACTCACTGGAACTTGCAGTCTTCAATAAATATGTTAAAGATCATTAGACTGAGTTCACTGATGCTGAATGTCTTTTACAGAAAGAAATCTTTTATCTTGGGTATGGCAGTGAGGAGTGCCATAAAAGAATATGAAAAATGAACCATTTTTGTTTCTTTTAGGACAAGATTTAATAGGAGCACTGAGAATCTGGGAAATAAATGTTTTAAAACCAAAGAGATCTCCATAGCAAAATCATTTGGAGAGTTGCATAATTTATTTGGAAAACCACCAGAAGAATGGGAATATTTTTTATGGGAAGGAGGACAATTTATCCATGGAGCTTATGAAAAATTCACTGTCCTTGGCTCCTTGAAAAGTGAGTCCTTTCTTCTTGACACAGCAGTGAAAATCATGGCAAAGAGCTGGATAAAGTGTATTTTGTCATTATGAAGGGAAGTTCATTTAGTCAGAGTTAATTTAAGGATCATTTCCTCCTCTGAAGAAAAGGCCTTGATCTAGAAGCAGCCTGACTCAATGTATGTCCCAAAATCTTCTTGCTGAAGGGGAAATCTTTTTTCCCTAGCGTTCACATATTTGGAAGTACTCTTGTGTACTTATCTTTGTTCCTGTAATGAAAGAGTAATTCATTCAGCACTTCTTACTCAGGCTTTCAGTGTCTCTTCTGAGTCACAGTTAAAAATATTAAAGAGGCTACTTAGGAGAAACGGGGAGTATTGGGAGTATTTGAGATATTCACCCTGAATTTAGGATGAATTACAATAAAGGAAGTGTATGTTGCATCCCATTGAGTCACTGAAGGAACTCCATTTAAAAAAAGATGAGTTACTATGACTGCTGATGTGTTTCAGCAAAACAGGGAGAGGAGAAGCAATACCTTTATTTCACAGAGTTAATAAGTGAGAATTTATATTTTCAGGTGAAATTTGCCCTTTGTACTGAAAGCATTTTTAATTTAAATGTACAAAATCATTTACACGACATATTGTATAAGCTCATCACAGTATCATCACCATCATACACTTTAAAGCTTCTTCTTTTCCTGACCTGCACCAAAAATCTCTCACAGATTTGGAAGTAGTAAAACTAATCTGAGCCTAATCTGAGCCTGATCAGTATCCTATGTTTAGGTTAGCTAATATTTAAGATAAATATTTACTAGTATACTCTTTAAGAAAAACCCAAAACTAAACAGGACCTTTCCGTATATTATTTTTGAACATCCCTGATGTGATTACATAGGTTAGGATTGCAAGTCCAAGACTCAGAATTCGCCAGTCACTGAAACCACGATTAACTGCCTGAGCATGTTTCACATTTCCTTCCTTCCTTTTTCCTTTTGAAGTTCCAGTCTCGTTTCCCTTTTCTTGGAACGCTCCTTCCAGCAGAATTAATGCAGGTGGCTCCCGGGCTCCTCTCCTTTCTCCTCCTTTTTTGCCAAGCTGACCACACAGAAACAACAAAACTCCTGGAGCAGAGGACATTCCTGTTTATGCCCTGAGTTTGTTTATATCTGGTACTACGGTGTCTCACAAAGCTCGGGGGAAAAATCCAAGATATTCAGCAAAAGAACGCTTAGATTAAAAAAAATAGGCAAAAAATCAGTTTTTACTTACCTGAGAAGAAATGTTTAAAATGTCCTTACACCTGGGACACGTTAAAACAAAAGAGTATGTGGTGCTGTCATGACCAGTGCTAAGAGCTTCCTCTAGATAGTGAAACAAGTTGAGCTTTTGCATTGGAAATTTCAGATTTTCCAATTTGAACACTGGATGGAGGTGGTGATAAGACTTGGATGGTATGAAGTGAAGGACCATTGATTGTAAAACACGAATCTCATAAGTAATTTCCGTGTGTATTCAGTTAAGGTGGTTTTTTTTTCTAAAACTACAGTCAAAAAATCTCCTCAGAAGGAGGAGATGAGGATTATTTAAATATTTGCAATAAGGCCAATTAGCTAAAAACCAGAGTGTTTTGTTGGGGTTTATTAGCCACAGCTAATTAATTCTGCATATGACTTTCCCACTGTTCCACCGTAAACCCACATCCACTTATTTCTCTATATATTTGGGGGAATTTCAGGCGTTGCATTTTCCACAGTGTAGTATCTTGAATTTTATTTTTGTAGCAAATAGAACAGATTTTCTGCCCCTCTTTTTCCTGTTGTGCTGGAAGGATTAGATGTGGAAGGTGTTGGATCTCTTCAAAATAAGATCACAGGCGCAGCTTTTACTTCTAACAGTTTGCAGAAGTCTGGACCCAACTGGGATGGAAATGTGATGGGAATTTTTGAACTCCAGTAATGCCTCAAACCCATCAAGATAGGTGGTAATGTACAACTGGGCTCCACTGAGAAATATCTCACAGCTTTCTCTTGATTAATTCAAAACAACTGCCTTGAGGGGCTCATTATGATGAAATGCATCAGATGTTAAAGGATTTAGATCAGAAGGGAAGAGGGTGGTGACTCCAGCCTCGATGTGTCCCCAGTCCAACTGGTTTCATAACAGCTGCGAGTTCAACGTTATTCGCACCGCTCAGGCCTCGAGGACTTCTCAGCTATGTCATCTTTTCCATCCCTTAAAAACCAGTTCTTCTGCCATTTGGTTCCTGATTTACACTGGAGACCATTTGACTCATCACTGAATTATCTTCAGGCTGTAATACTGAGGGGATTACAAAAAACTCCCTTTATAACTATTAATCCTATTGCATGTCGTGTTTCTCTTTCTCAAACATATATATTTTATTGTTAAAAACACACAGATCGGTAGGAAAATGTACATGGATGTCAGACCAGATGTATTCTGTATTGTGGACAATCCATGGATCTTGTAAGTCACCATAACTGTAAATGAATTATCTGAGTTAGAAGTCGTTCTTATTTTACCAGACAGAATGCAGGTTTGGATCTGGCAGATCCATCTGGATTAATCCTAAATTGCCCTGACGCTGGCATTTGTAAGCATTGCATTATAATATAATACCCAGGAGTATTTTTAATCTTCCTCGTGCTTCTGCTTCCTTCTCACAGTTCTGCACCTGTGCTGAAGTTGGATAATTTTGGTTCAAGAAACCGTGTTGCTAAAGGAAACGTGGTCTGGCAGAAGACCTGCCCCTCTGCCTGCGTCGTTTGCTTTCGAGCGTGTACTGTCATTGGGTTTGCCCCTGGATTTTGTGTTATTCTGGTGCAACTGATGTTAACAGGTAATTTGATTCATTTATTTGAATCAGAATTGTTCATCACTGGAAATGTTTCAATGAAACCAGCTAATTCTATTTTTAATAAAGAAAAACAGATCAGGATAATTAGATACAAAAAGTTCATGACCCCTCTACCTCTTTTTCTGTCCAGTTTCGGAAGGTGATTTCTGTCTTTTTAAATTCCTCCACGCGACCGGTGTTTTGTTCAAAGCACAAAACGGGCCCTATTTTGTATTTGCTTCACTACAAAGAGTCTGATTCAGAAAGCCTGGCTCTAATTCTGTCTGCATTAGACACTGACGAGCTGCCTACCAGCAGTGTGTGCTTTTTTTCCATTCCCCAGACATGGGCTCTTCATGCCCTTCTGCCTCTTAACTGCTGCTCCGTAAGGTGGGGATTTGCTGCTTGTCCCACACTTGGAGCACCTCTCCCATGAGGAAAAGCTGAGAGAACTGGGATTGTTCAGCCTGGAGAAGAGAACTTTGGGGTGACCTGACCGTGGCCTTCCTGGACCTGAAGGGAACTACAGGACAGATGGAGAGAGATTGTTTACAAGGACCTGGAATTAAATGGCTTCCCACTGATAGAGAGTGGGTTTAGATTTTATATTAGGAAAAAATTCTTCCCTGAGAGGGTGGGGAGGCCCTGGCACAGGGTGCCCAGAGAAGCTGTGGCTGCCCCCTGGATCCCTGGACATGCCCATGGCCAGGCTGGACAAGGCTTGGAGCAGCCTGGGACAGTGGAAGTTGTCCCTGGCCATGGCAGGGAGTGGAATAAAAAGGGTTTTAAGGTCCCTTCCAACCTAAACCATTCACCTGGTCCAACCACCCTGTTCTGGCAGGGTCAATCCAGAGCAGGGGCATAGGGTTGTGTACAGAGGGTTCTGGAATATCTCCAGTGAGGGGAGACTCCATATGTTGAGCCATTTTGTTTGGGAGCTGTCTTTTCAATCTTTAAAAGCGTCAATTTTATAGGCTTCAGCGTTGCGATCTGAGATGCTACAAATGACAGCTTTGTCCCCAGATCTTGTCTCAGTATAAACGCGGAATATTTGAAAACTTTCGAGCGTGCACATTCTGAAACGGCCCACATGATTCACTCCCTCCTTCATCAAATGGATAATTTGTCTTAATTCAGAAGATAAAGTCGGGGATGAAGTAATCCTCTAAATATTGCATACTGATGAGATAGGTTCAGGGGTTTTGAGTACTTTGTGGTGCTAGGTTGTAAATCAGAGGAACAATAACCAGCGGAAGTAACGTTGCCCTTTAATTGGGGGGTAAGTCATTCCAGTGATTAAATCTGAATCGGGCTCTGGATGAATGGCATTATTATCCACTGCTCCCAGGGAGCAACTTCCAACGTGGAGATTGCACGGAGGTTTGGGAGGGCTGGTTGGGGTACAGCAGGACTCAGTGAGACAAAGCACACACTGTTGGGTCCAGCTGACATAATCTGTTCTCTCCGACAATCATGAAATGTTCACCTCTTTGACTGGAGAAAAGAGCAATTTGTGATTATTAAGTGAGACATTCTGGAAGTGCTCTGCTCCAAAAGAGCAACAATAACTCTTGGATTTATAAGAGCTACAGAATGTCCATAGATGAGGTTGATTACCAAACAATGGATTAAATCATGCCTGTCACAAAGCTCAATGTTGCCACATTGGTGCATTGATTAATGGCGTTTGGCAACTCTCCGAGTGGCCATTTGCCATTCATTCATGGGTGCCCTCTGGAGTATAACATGAGAGTGACCTGTTGGGAAAAGGAATTTTTTCTTGTCATCTGTTCATTGTTTCAGCTGTGGTAACAGAGAAAATCTGGGAGTGGGTGAAGCCAAGACCTTCAGTTAGCTGTGTCTTAGTGGGTACAAATTGAGAAACTGAGGGAAAATCAGTTGCAATCCAGACAGTAAAATGCAATCATTTAAATCATAGATGACCCAGTTGTTTCTTCCACAGCACTTCAAAATATCATACGATTAAAAGCAATTTGGGCATCGATAATTTATTTTGGTACAGATTTGTAAATTTTTGACGGAAACTTTGTCGCGACACTTTGCTGGTGTTTTTCAGCTTTTCGTTTCAGTCTTTCCTTCAGAACCCCAGAAGTTCTCTGGAAGTTCATGAAGTACTGCGTTTGTGGGCACGACTCACACTGGAGAAGTTCCTGCAGGACTGTGTCCTGTGGGAGGGACCCCACGCTGGAGCAGGGGAAGGGTGTGAGGAGTCTCCCTGAGGAGCAAACCTGTGATGGACTGACCACAACCCCCCTTCCCCATCCCCTGTGCAGAGGGGCTGAGCGGAGGAGGGACAGAGTTTGGAACTGAAGCAAAACTTGGGAAGTAGGGAGGCGTGGAGGTAGTGGGATTTTTTAAGATTTTTTTTCTTTCTCATTATTCTCCTCTGATTTAATTTGCAAGTAAACCAGTTTCCCCCAGCTCAGTCTGTTTTGCCCACACAGTAAATGGTGAGTGATCTCTCCCTGCCCTGGTCTCTATCCACGAACTTCTCATGGTGTTTTCTCTCCCGTGTCCAGCCGAGGAGTTCTAGAGTGGCTTTGGTGGGCACCAAACACTGCTTGACTGAGAAGAATATGGCTTCTCTTCCTGCACAAAATCTCACCTGTCACATAGGTGCGCTGCCAGAGTTAAGCTCCCAAGAATTTAATCCATAAAATGTTGCACAGGAATTTAAAAAAGAAGGAAGAAAAAAAAAAAGGAAGGGGAGAAAGAAAGAAATCCCACAGTTTCACAAATGCCTCACATACAGCTGGCATCTGACTCGTTAATAATCTGCTGACAGGCCTGTGTGATTGATTGGAGATGTAAAGGTATCCAGAATATCACAAACAGTTATATCTTGCAGGATTTTCAAAGCAATCTTCACTGACTTATTCAGAGAAATGGGCCAAGCTTTGCTTAATTCACTCTGATTCCTCTGGGATACGACTGCCCACTGGTCTGAATTGTTTTACAAGATGTGGACACAGAAATTATGGCAGCAGTGAAAATCTGAAATACCTTTTAAGCCAGTTAGGCTAAGAAATACGCAGCTGAAATGAACATGTCCCAAATTTTGTTAGTGTTGGAGTGTAACTTATATCCCCCAAAAGGGATGTAGTCCTAGGAATTTTTCAGCCACAGGATGTCTGAGGGAAATTGTGGCATTTAGGATGAGAGGGCTACCTGGACCAAAAGTGTCTTCTAACAGTTGAACCACATTATTGAGAATGGGCAGTTTCATGGCACCCTCTGATTTTTCAGCACAACTGAAAACTCAAGTATTTTGTTGAGCATTTAAATACAAACTAAAAAAAAGAATAGAAAGCGTTTTCTTCCAAGTAGCAAGAGTGTGCATATTATCACAGGTTACAGGTAAAACAGGTATTAAATTTATTTAGTAACCTATTTTATTTTGCCTATTTAAATACAGGTATTAAAAACATAGCAGTTGAGATGACTGAATCACATTTTAATCACATTTTCAAATTTGAATAGCATGAAAAATGGAAAAGAATGTTGCTCGGTGTGAAGTACACACCATCATGTAGAAAGAAGATGTTTTGGGTTTTTTCAGGAAACACATTCCTGAAAAAACACATTCCTGAAAAAAACATGTTTCTCCAAGCCTTCAGAGGAGTAGTCCTATGGGCTATTTTTGATTTATAAAATTCCTCTCAAGTTGGCTGTGTTTTCTCTACAACCGGTTCTTCGGACTCTGCAGGGATTTTGTGGCTTCTGCTCTTTGAAATTTCCTTGGAATGTGCAATCTGTAGGTACTCCTGGAAGTCACATCCAGGAGTATCTACAGGAGACATATCCTGAATTACAGACTTTGTTCTGGGTGTTGTCTAGGCAATCATCTGGAATTGTATCCAGTACCCTCTGAAGTCAATTCACAAACAAAATAAGGATGAAGAGAAGCACCTTCTCCTCACTGTCTGTGTATGCAGCCTGCAAACCATGAGGCCAGAATTCTCATTTGTGCTCTCAATACGCAGAATGTTTTGTCCTGGGACACTGGTTGTGGCCGCAGACTATAGGAGATGCATTAATACGGAATATTTTATCTCATTAAAGTCAGACGCTTTTAGGATCCTGCTGCATCTGGGGGAGCATGCAGAGTTATGACACGAATTCTGCAAAATCCAGCTATTTTCATGAGATGTGGACACAGGAAGAATTCCGTCTTCTTAAAAGATAACTCCATTGTTGCATTTAAGATGTGCACCTCTCTGCTAAGTAGATTTTTGTTTTACATTTTCCAGGCCTGGCTGTATCCCAGTTCATTTATTTCCAACTGGGTTCAATTTCCAGGGGGAGGCAACTTCCTATGATATTTTTTGTCCAATAAAGGTGAAAATAATGTTCTCCAACCAGTACTGTTTAAACTGGCATGCACATGTGGCTAAACAGTTTATTTCAAGCAAAAATGCACTCTGGCTGGAAATAGTATGAAAACTGATATTCCAAATGGGGGAAAATGCTAAGTGTTCAGTGAAATGTAGGTTTTACATTGTCTTTATTATCAAGAATCTTTTCCAGCTCAGGTTTTTTGCCTAAGGGGGAAAATCTTCAAGCATGAATTAAGAACAGAAATATGAATTCTGAAAGAAATGAAGGAGAATTTAAATCCATGCTCAAGGTATCATGCAGACTCCTTCCTCAGAGCAGGCCTTCACTTGAAATTAAAAACTCAATATTCCTATCATCACGAGCCTTATAAAAGCATAATTATTTTATTGGAGAACAAATCATATGCACCAGAACTGAGGATCTCATTATTCCTTCTCTTGTCCTGATTTAAAAAATTTAATTCTGGTACTCTGCTTCCATAGTGGTAGGTAAGAGAAGAA
>WAAG01013806.1:13584-37709 GCA_013390105.1 Tichodroma muraria | reverse complement strand
AAGCCTTTTGATCTTGATTGTAGTGGCCTAAACATAAAATGATTTTCAAGTTTACTTTGCTTACATAGTGGTAGGTAAGAGAAGAACCAAAAAAAAAAAAGCGTTTTGATATTGATTATAGTGGCCTAAACATACAATAATTGTCAAGTTTTTCTTTTGTTCTAGGGAGAGTGAGGGCTGTTTGGCACAGCTGTGAGGAGCTGGGACGCACCTGTGGCAAATCACTACAAATTGGTTCCTGGTACGGAGTCTTTAAAAGCACCTGAAGCCCCTCTGGGCAGTTACAGGATGTCTGTGGTGTGGTCTTCCGGAGGGTTCTGCTTTCAGGTAAGAGAATGTCTCTTCAGAGACACCAAATTCTTTACAATATCGTGTCATTCTTCTGTTGCCTGTTAATGGTGGTTCTAGATCGCCTTGATGCTGAGTAGCCGTGTGGAATTTGGCTGTTTTGTGGGATTGCAGGGTCTGAGGACACACACCTGTCAGTGTTCAGGTATTGTGGTTCCAGATATTGCGGATTCTCTGGCCGGATGGATCGCCCTGGGTTTTTAGTCACGCTTTTCTGAACGCTGCATGAAAAGACAGGGAATGTTTTTCCACTTCATCCTAATTTTCAAGTAATATTTCAGTTGAAAATAGCATTTAAGCATTTGAACATTAACATTGAGGACTTCTCCTGTGTGGTAACAAATCTGTGTATTGATTTATAGCAGAGGAGAGTGATTTACTCCTCCTTTTTAAAACAGGGAAAATTCTAGAGATTTTCATATCCCTCATTTTTCCTCTCTGTCTTTTTAACAGACCTCTGACACAGTCCACAGTTTCTAGACCTCAGCAATAGCATTGAAATACAGAAATGTAAAGTTTGGCTGCAAAGAGAGGAAAAAAGGTCCCCGGTTTAATTGTAGTGAAATGCTGACCAGCTTGTTCCTTGTGCTTGCAATCAGGTCATGTTGCATTGCTCTGCAAGACACTGATCCTTTTGACCTTTCTCCTTCTGAAGGAGAAAATATTTAGATCTTCCTTGCATTTCCTGTTCACGTAACTATTTCCTTTAACTGTGATGTTTTGTTAGAGTACACTTCTCTGAGCATTTGTGTATTTAGCGTGGCGTCCCTGAATCGTTCATGACCAAGGAGCGTGAGGTCAGTTGTAAAAATATTTGGCTTGAACTGGACTGGCAGCCACAGGAATCTTTGCCTGTGTTTTATTTATTCTTAAAGTAGTCTCTGTTTATTTCTTGTGCTTAATGGATACTGTACTTGACCTCCTTTTGATAACAACAAGCAACAGCCCTCTTTGCAGTGGTATCATTTTCATTCAACTGTGGATTTAAATGGTTCTTTTTCTTTTTTGAGCAAAACCAGTGTTCTTAAGGTTGGGTTGTACTGAGGTGTTCAAAATTCTGCTCCAAAGGCTCTCTCTGTGTAGGTGAGAAGCTGCTTGTGAAGTGTAGAGCGATGTTATAACCCCCCACCCCCCTATATGTTCATATAAAAATTCATCTTTACTGGCTGAGGGTATTGTACATGCAGAACACTGAAAGGATTTTTCCTGTAAAGGAAAAACTTGACGTTATGTAAGAGGAAAAGAAGAGCAGCCTTGCACAGATTTTCTTTTCACTAGGTCTGATATGAGAAGTAACCCAGCATACAGAAGTAGCAAGCTGTATTTATTAATTTTTTGGGCAAACTCTAGTATTTGGTGATTGAATTGAATCTGCACAGTTTTCTCTGATACAGCCATGTTTCACCAGGACAGATATAACATTGTAGTTCAATCTTCAGTTGTTTCTAAATGTGTTCAGAGAGCTTGGGGTAGAAATAACTTGGTTTCACAGAAATGGCAAAAATTGGTAGTAGGGAAATCAATGAAAAAAATCCTATAAGCTTCTCTGGGGACAGCATTTCAAACAGAGAAACTGTCTACAGCTACTTGTCCTTCCAATTACCGATTGTATTTAGAATTCCTGCTACTTTGGTTTGCAAAAATAACTCACAGAATCAATCTAGTTCTAAAAAATAAGTTTATAAGTTCGTGCGTTACGTGGTGACTGTGCGCCGTACTTGCTGTAGGCTGAAAACCAGTGCCATAGAAATTACAGTTCCATTTAATGCTATCAGCCTAGAATTATCACAAAATAACCCCTTGATGAGTCCTGGAGTTTTGGCAGGATGTGCCACCAGCGTCTGGGTACTGTTCCAGCTGTCCCTGAATGGAATTTTTTTAAAGAACTTCACAGAAGTTGGTACTTTCTGCTGTGGGCTTAGGAATGGGCCGTGGTGTGAGAAATGCAAGCACAGAACATGGAACTTTGGCCCTCCTGTCTTAGTTTCCGTAGGATGGAGTTGAGGATTGGAAAGTGGTTGTTGAGGAGAGGGGGAAGGAGGATGCAGGGTTACCAATTCTGTGGGTAATATTAGAGCTGTTCCATCTAGCAAGTTGTTTATCTGGAAGCATTTATTCAACTTAAAACCAAACTAAACTGCTCAAAGTTGATGGGGCCCAGTGCTCCTTTTGTTCTGTCAGTGACATGCAAAACACTCTGTAAGGCTGATGTAATTGTTATGTAACTCACATGTGCAACTGCATCTCCCACCCATTTTTAAAGGAGCACCCTGGTGGTGTGGAATGCTGTAGCACAGCATAAGGAGCTGTCATTAGAGCGTATTTTCACGCTTTGATGTGCAGAAACCCCTTCAGCAGGGAACGAGGCCTTCTCAGAATGTTACCTCACAAACAGAATCGAACCGAGGACAGATTTAGACATCATGGGAAGAAACATTGGAGGCTTGTCTGTCACCCAGTCCTTGGCAGATTGTAAATTAGGATGTTGTTAAAAACTCTGCAGAAGGCTGTGTATAAATCTGCTGCTTGAGAACCATGCCAGCTCCTCTGAAGTTAAGAATCACTGAAGAAAAATGTTCAGCATCCTTTACTGGCGTGTGTGTATTTGTCTCTCATCACCTCCTCAGATATCTAAATTGTGAGCAATTCTGTTTTCCAACCCCTGTTTAGGAACCAGTTTTCTGTAACTCTGGCGGAGAATTTTGTAGCTAAACTGAGATCACTGGCGAAGTAGAAAGGCACAAATTGTTTAAGAGCTTGGCCTCTACCTTTAACTAATCCCAGCCTCATAAGTGTGTCATTGGGTGTCCTTCTGGTAGCATGAGAGGGGCTTTTTTTAATAGATCCTCCTGCAAGCTATTCCTATATAACTGCAGATCCTTTCCTGTGGAGGCTGTAGCCTCAGTTGTTCTACTCAGAAGCTGCTTGTGGCAGCTGCAACAAAATATGGAAAGTCTTGCAAGAACATCTGCTGCTTTTGTCTCCTTTTTTTACTGAGATGAATGTATACTTCAGCAAAATATAAGTATAGCATACAGGACCTGGAATGGGATCCAGGGAAATATTTAAGAGCGCTCATATCTGGTGTTCTGTTTCAGGCTTAGCACAAATTTTCTTTTAAAATGTTTATGAGATTACTCTTGGTATCAGATGACCTGGTAAATATAACCTGTAGTTTTAAAATAATATTTAGGAAGGCACTGAAGGAAATAACTAGAGGAAACAGGACTGTAAATATGTCAGCCAAAAGCTGAAACACTTTCAAGTCTCACCCACGAAAGGATTAATCGATGCTAAAGCTCAAAATGACTTTGTTCGCTCTGTTCTGTGGCAAAGAAGGACAGCATGTGAAATGTTCCAAGCATCCTGAAAATGTTGTGTGCTGTAAGAACTGCAGTGCATGCTTAAAGACACCCAGCTGGTCGCTGGTTCCCTAATTCACACTGAAGTTATCATTACTTTTAGAACACCTTGGCCGATTACTGGTGTTCTGTGACAAGAAATGCTTCCAGTACCATTTTTACAATATTTTAAAAAGAGGGCCTCAAGAAGAGCTGGGGATCCAGAATGTTTGGAGAGTGAAGTAGAACTTACCTTGAGTTCAGGTTTTTGGGGTAAAGCTAACGAGAACTTTAAAATAGGGATTATTTTTTCCTACTTTTTAATTGACTAGTGCAGTGAAAACGTCACACTGTGTAATATTGCTACTCAGGAGCATGATCCAGTCCTTTCTGAGCAGTTGTTGAAGGGGAAGAGGTGGCACAAATGGCTGGATTTGAAAACAGTTTTCCAGTTTTTCATTTTTCCCAAGGGGACAAGCATCATCTCCAGTGCCATAGGAGTGTTCTGTGCCTGTGCTCCCACCTAGCCTCAGGAGTGAAGCTGTTGTGGGCTTTCTTTTCCTTAAGCAGACCTGAAGGAAAGTGTAGGAGATAGTGAGAAAAATAATTATGAGCAGGATAATTGCTCCTTTGGACTTGGAAACAACTTGTTCTTCTTAGACTTGGAAACAAAGTCCTGTAGGCTTTGTTCTACCTCCAGCCCTTGTGATGAACTTGCTGAGGGGTTGAAATGTCCAGTCCAATTTAGACTCCGAGCCACAGCATGGGAACATGTGGACAGACATCCTAGAACTGATAGGTAGCACAGGAATTTCTGGTTTGTTTCCCCATTTTTCCTACTTTTGTATTGCAAGCTGTGGGTAACAAGAAGCTCATGTACACTCATGTACTGCAGGAATGCTGCTGTGTGAAAGTCTGTATTTATTTATCCATTCTTCACCTACTCACCTGTGTTCAAATGGCAAGAAATCCAACATGTGCTACTATGTGAGGAGAATTTTTCTTTTTATGTACAAGTATTTGGAACGGTTTGTAGGCACTCATTCTGAGCCCTGTGACCTGATCCGTTTGTACACAATTCCTCTGTATTTAGCTTGGACACAGCACGGGTGTGAGACATCCTGCAGGCTGCACACAGCCATGACATCATCTAATATTTCATTTGGGGTCAGATGCAGCGTTTCTGGGTCTCCTTTGGAGCCAGGGGCAGCTTGAATGCGATTTCACTGTAGGGCTGTCCATTTGTTGACGCTGCAAGGCTCATCCCAGGGATCTGAATGTTCCTTCCCCTCCCCTGATGTGGCAGGAGCAGCGCTGCAGCCCTTTTCCGGTGCAAGGCCTGACAGGAGTTCTGCTAGGCAATAGTGAATTCCTCTTCCTTGGTGCATGATTGTGAGGGCTGAGCGTATGAAATGTGAAGGAGTCGCCTCTGTTACCAGCTGTGAAAATATGTCAGGACTAAAACTATAGGAGCAGATTTTTTAGACACGTGCCTTAGTCTATGTGAGGTGTTTCTGTGGCAATCAACCTCAATTTTGGGTGGATTGTTTAAGTATATGAGCAAAACATGAAATGTCCAGTAAAATTCAGACCGAGTCACAGCATGGGCCCGTGTGGAAAGGCATCCTAGAACTGATTGGTAGCTCTGTCATTTTTGTAGTAAGTAATATGACTTATAAGGACTCTAATGAGCACGTGGAACTTTCCTGGACCAGTTGTGTCAATACTGGTTTGTACTCTCGTTGCCCTGAACACCTCCACCACGTTTCTTTGCTCCTGATATCCTGCACAGAGGCTCTGTTTTGGCTGTGGGAGCACAAAATATAAACACTCGGTTCAGGTAGAGGGTTCCTATTGCTCTGGGTTTGCCTGTGGGGAAAGAGAAAAGATGGGTTGATTTGGTTTCAATGCCTAAGGGCAGAACTATTGATGTAAACTGTAAAAATCTGAGAAGATGCTTCAGAAGCCTCCTAACAAACCTATCTACTGATATACCACAGCTGATGGAGGAAGCACTTAAGAGAATGTGCAGCTCAGAGAAGATAAAAAAACCAGAGTTGGTTGTGAAATATATTTCTAATTAGCCAGCTAAAACAACAAGCCAGAAGTTAGTTGAGCAGCTCTGATTACATTGATTTCTTTTAAAACAAATCCTGAAAAAGCAAGATTGAGCTTTGTGTGTGTATGTGTATATATGTAAGTTAGCATTTAGTGATGATTCATTTGCTGCATGTGAGGAATATTTCCTCTGATAGGTATTTCTTTGGAAAAATAGCATTACTGTGATGGCAACGAGCTGTGTGATGGAATAAAGTTGACTCCATCTGTATCATTACACGTTGAGGAGAACATCCAACCCCCCCCAGTGTTAAACAGCATCATTCTCAGGCATCCATTAACAGCATAACATCTGTGGCTAAAGCTGCTATCAAAGCCAAAGTCAATTAAAGATCTGTGACTCTAGATGCTGTGGTTAAGATTTTAAACAAGTTCTGCTCCAATTGTCAGTGAGTTTCACCATACTCTTGGTTCAAAACCTGCATATGATATATTTTTAGTATATTCCTGTGCTTCCACCTTGCTTTGCTTCATCTGGAGAAAGCAGCGTGCCTTTGCTAGGCATCCTTTCTGTTTCACGCAACCAAATAAATCGTTAAAAGGATGTTCACCAACTGTGATCTGCAGGAGAGGCTTCCTAGGATCTTAGCTGGCAGCTGGATGTGAGGGTGCAAAGAAGACCTGGCATAAACCTTGGCCAAAGGCTCTGTTCATAATGATCTAATATAGCAGCAAAAAAAAAAAAAAAAAAAAAGAGGAAAATAAACAGATCACTACCTCAGCTTAGCTACAAAAAACAAAAAAAAACCCAAACAAACAAACAACGAAAAATAAACAACTCTCTTCGCTCACATCTGCATCTGCTGGGTTTGGATCCAAAGTGAAAGCAAAAGTGTCCACGTGTTGAAATCTCATTTGAGTGGCTGTCAGTCAGGAGGAGGAGAAGGAGGGTTTGTTTCCAGTCCATCTGGGGCCTCGTGGCAAACCCAAACCATTCCGTTCCCCTCTGCCTGGTCTGGCTCAGGGTGGCACACCTGGGAGCCCTGCTGGGTCCCTGCTCCACCACGGTTGCTCTGGGCAGCAATATTTGGAGCTTTGGCAAATTCAGAGTGACATCAGTAGTGAAATCAACCTCTTGGCTTCAGCCATTTCCATTCTGGTTTCTTTTATTATGTTCTGCTATGGCAGGCAAAGCAGCAAAAAGTTCCTTGTGTTTTTGTTGTCATTTTTTTAATGAGAAGATAGGTGTGACAAAAGCTAGCACGTCCTTCAGAATGGGGCTGGGCATACACTGGGTTTCCTCCACGGGCTGCAGCTCAGCAAACCTGGCAGGTGCTGCTCGGGAGAGGTTGGGGGTGCAGTGGTGGAGTCTGCACGTGAGCTGGCAGCGTGCCCTGCTGCTGCAAGCTGTGATGGGGGACGTCCACTCGCCTTCCTTCTCGGTCCGTTCTAGGTCCTAAATGCAGCAGAGGAATTGTGAAACGGCCTTAAATGAAGCGGGTACCGCAGTAGACAGAAAAGAGTCCATTTCAGAAAAACAGTCATCCTCTGGTCGCAATGTGGAAACCTTTTTGAAGTCTTCTGTAGCCAAATACACACTGCCATCAATATGGTGAAATCTAGAGCGAGAGATCGATGAGTGCCAAAATCCTGTCTTATGAGCAGGTTTATCAGTTTGAGTCTGTGATGGAAGAACGGTGAAAATCCAGACCATTTGCATTATTCACTGTTTCCATTTTGTACACATCTCATCGTAGTATTTCTTCTTCACAGCCTGTCTCAGGTTTGAGTTCTTACTCTCTCATCGTTTTGGATTTGAATGCTCAAATGATTTTTTTTTTTCTTCATTTGAATTAACTGTTTTAAAAACTAGCAATGCAGTGTTCTTACTTTTTTAATGTATATGGAGATATCTGAAATCAAGTTGGCCAAAGGTTTCTGTTTCCCATAAAAAAAAATCACCAACATTCTGTTAAAATCAGCACATTTAAAGTTAAACAACAACAAAACCCCTGTCCAAATGACTTCCTTTTCTTGTACTAGTGATGGTGGTCATGAATTAAAAACACACTTCCTTTTAGAGCAGCTGAGGGGAGTTCTCTTGGAAAGGTTTCTAAGCCTAGCTGAGTTCTGAGGTAACTTTTTCAAATCTTAATGTAATTACATCTTGGCATTTATGAGAAATACTGGACAGTGTCTTTCAGAAGGGGAACTTTAGAAAATTTGAAATTTCCCAGTACTTTATTGAAGTATTATGTAATATTTTGCTTTGTTTTGTTTCTTATTCTTCTAAGAAGATGAAAGTCATGCTGAGTTTGGGATCCAAATATAACAAATTTACTCAGAGAGCAGCAAACAAAATATAATTATTGCATCCAGGAAATTAGAGTTTTTCCCCATCAGGGTGTGTATTTTGAATTATTTGTGTATTAATTTGCTTTCAGTGATGAACACTTCACATTATGGTTTATTGATCAGAGGTTTAATGTAGATTTAGACTTGATTTTTTGGGGGGTTGGTTTGTTTGTTGGTTTTTTGTTTTTTTTTAATCTTCAGTAACATCCTTGTGCCAGTCCCTGTTCCTGTGTAATGCCCTTCAGAATTCCAGGGTTTGGGTATCCATGTGGGTGGTGCAAGTTGAAGAGCATTTGTGGTTTTGGTATGGTGATTGATGTGAACTTCTGTATCATCCAGTTAATCAGTATTTTATCAGTTCTGATGTGTGGTTCTGATTACCTTTAAACCAAGTGAAACTTCACTGATCTCACAGAATCACAGAACTGCTGGGGGTTTGAAGGTGCCTCTGGAGATCCTGTGATCCAGCCTCTTTGTCAAGGCAGTTTCTCTAATAATAAACAAATTCTCATAATTATTCATCTCATAAGACCCTCAGATTAAAAGGGTGGCTCCAGTGCATTTAGTAGTAAAACTGTGAGTGAAACCACGAGCCGAAAGAGAAAAATAAAAAAAAAAATCTCCCTTACTGGAAACATTTAAAATTTGGTTCCAGCCTGAATGTGCTCCAGGGAAATCCCACGGTGCTGCTTGTGGTGTCTTGTGCTTAACCAAGTGTCTGGAAATGCTGGGATCATCAGCTTCCTTTCCAAGAACTGTGTCAGAGCTCCGTGGCAGGGACAGCTGATGCTCCCAGGGCTTTGTGGGGCTGAGGATGGGCGCCCTGGAGCCACTGGGTTGCTGTGGCCTTGAAAAACCCAGGGAATGGCTGCAGGACTGGGTATCCCCCAAGTGCTGAGAGAGAAAACCCCATCAGCTTTCCCCAAATGGCTACAAAACCTAACGGACACGCTTCCCCAAAGTTTGAACTCTAAAAAAAGGAAGTCAGGACTATTAAACGTGTTTGTGTTTCGCTCCAAAAAAGGTTACATTTTCAGGTTGGGCATCAGGAGGAAGTTGTTGGTGGAGAGGGTTGTTCAACATGGGAATGGACTGTGCAGGGAGGTGCTGGAGTCCCCACTCCTGGAGGTGTGCAAGGACGTGGCACTCAGTGCTTTGGTAGGGATTGCTCAGGGCTTGGACTCGATGCTCTCGGTGGTCTTTTCCAGCCTAAATGATCCTGAGGTAAAGCCAGCAAAAATCTCAGGCAAAGGCCCCTGATGATTGCACGATGGTCAAAGCAGAGCATAATAAACACCTATATCTTCTACAGGCTAAAAAAAAAGGCAGTTCTGATTGTTCATCCTCTAAATTTAAAAATATTTCTTAATTTTTTCTACTTTGAGAAAACTGGCTTGTGAGGATCAAGTGTTTCAGGGTGCATGATTGGAGTTCAGATACTGGAGTCCAGTTTTGAGGAGGGAGATGGAGTTTTTGTTTGGCCCAGTCATGGAGAAGGCAAGAAATCTGGTGTTTAGTGTGGCGGGATTGCTCTCAGAACTTTATCACTTATTTTAAGCCCAGGACATTGCCTGAAATCTGATTAGAGGAAGTCTTCTGTGTTCTGTTTTGTGTTGGGCCATCACTGTTGGGTGATAACAAAATCCTGGTACTTCTAAGAACGATTACAGTAGAAGTAATATTCTTTATTACAGCTCAGTATCTTTGTTTGCATTGCTTCTTGCAGATTAATACCCCTAGCAGCCTTTACTTTTACAACTTTCGAAGGCTTTCCCCTGTAAATAGAACTAAAATGTTCATGGTACAATTTGCAATGAAGAGCAAAGGCACGTTGTAAATATTTGATAATTCGTTATTCAATTAGCACGTCATGTAAAGTGATGCCTTCTTTCAGAGTTCAGTTGAACTTTTTTAGTTTCCTCCTTCTCTCCTTTTTTGAGAAGTGTCTAATTCATCCCAATTCAGTTTCTAGAGGAAGCACTTGGAATTTTGTGAGAGTCTGCTCTGGTGAGCTGTGACATTGCTCAGGAAAAAAGAGTTGTTGGCCTAAAGGAGTTTTTATCTTTGTACTCAGTTAAACAAAAATGAGGGTGTTGTCCTCAGCAGGGTAAAAGAACTCATTTCTTACTCAAGTAAGACTTAATTTTCACTTAGAATGGGTGACAGTAGTGAAGGAAGCCAAAAAAATAAAAAGTCTGGAACACTGAATTTGGAAGACAACTTGGCACTTGGGTCAGCACCACAAATATTTGTGAGGAATGCCGAATATTGAATGCCTTTTGTATTGACTAAAAGAGAAAGCTCCTGGATTTTTAAAAAGGCATTAAAATATGCAAAGTCACGCAATGCTTGGGCCGGTGAAGCATTTAAGGTGCTTGAGAAATGTCTCCACTCATCACAGGTGCTTTGGGGCACTGTTCTGATATTCTTCTTAGGGTATCAGTGAATGCATCCGCATCCCTTATTTTTCATATTTTCTCTTGAAATATCAGATTATGAAAAACAGTCCATGAAATGTTTTAAACGGAACCTGGAGTATTTGAGAAGAATTTAGATGAAACACTTCCTTACTGTTTCAGGCAGAAGAAATCTACAACATTCATTCATTGAGCATCTGAAAAAATGAAGACTGAAGCCTTTTCTCCCTGGCTTCTTTCATGCTGGCAGATTTTGCTGCACAAGCCCTCAGTGTGAGTTTTCTGGAAAAGCAGTGCACCAAACACAGTGACTGTACTAATAATTAGCTCAACCTCATTGAAAGAGAGGTTTATTAGTGTCAAATGTTCACCCTTCATCTAGGTAAATAAAATAGGCAAGCTGGAAACTGCAGTATATTGTCAGAATTTAATGTATCTATCTTTTTTTTCCTCCCCCTAAAAATTTCAAATTTTTAACACGTACAGGTTTTTTTCTTGACTTTTTGTCTTGGAGTTCTGTTTACAACGTTCACAGGATCTTTCTCTGGTAGTTTAATTTCTGTCTTTGTTTTGCTGGGCTGATATTAAAATTATTGTTGTAGCTTTTATCACAGATGAAGGCACGTAGACTTAATGTTAATTGCTACCCTAGGAGTTGCAAGAAATTGATTTTTCCATTTCTTTGTGTATTTGTTGCATATGAGAAGCAATTCTTTGCCAAAAATTGCGACAGTTTATGACAAAAATGTAGAAAGAACCTGGTTTCTGTGCAGAAGAGTTACATTTTAAAAATATAAACGGTGTGGTTTTGAGGGGTCTCGTTTTTCTATAATGCATTGCTCTATAAATTTAGTATTATGAATATATGAGTTACGGGTATATTTCACAAAAGCAGAGAAATATAAGAACATGAAGAAAATGTGATTTGCTTAAAAATGGAAAGGTTCATGGTGCTCAAAATCCCTTTAAAAGTTTGTAAATTGTTAGAATATTTATTAAAGCCACTGGCTAGTTTGAAATTTAGAATCAATGATCATCCTGAGCTGGAATGGACCCGGAAGGATCATTACGTTTGAAATGCCACTTTTATGTTGTCAAATGTATATTATATAATTGATCCTTAAGCTACCCTCAAGTTTATAGTTCTAGTTACTGTTTTTAGAAGTAAAAAATTGGCCAGTCTTAATAAAAAGCTTCCCATAAAGAGCATTGTGTGGCAGAAAAGGAGAGATCTTAAATCCCAGTGATGACAGAAATCAAGAGAACAGTTGGTAATATAATGAAAGCTTGGAAAAATGTGGAGGTTGGTAAATAGACAGACTGTCCTCACCTAAGTTCTTGAATGTGCTTTGCTCCCCTTTCATCTGGAGGAGAGCATCTGGCTGCTTGGGACTCAGTTATTTATAGAATTTTGTTTTCTGGGCAGGCTGGGAGTTGCACCAGAAATGTTCTTAAGCCTGTGACTCTAGGGCTTGGTGAGTCACAGGTAACAAACAGGATGCTGCTAGAATTGGGCCATATTTCACCTCCAAGTGCTCGTGTTTGCCTATTTGTTTTTTTGCTTTTAAAGCCACAGTTTTCTTCCTTTACTTCCAAGACAATATATTGACATGTTAAAGAAAATGAGCTAATGAATTCCCCATAAAATCAGATGTTTTTCCTGCTATGCTGAGAGTGATTTGAAAAACTCCATGTTTCTAAACAGAGAGAAAATCAGAGAGCTTTGGCAGACAAGGCCACAGGTTGCTCTAAGCAATCAGCATCATCGTTACTTAACACTTCTGTGAGATCTTGAAATGATTTTGGACTTCTTAATTACACTGGCAACAAAAATACTCATCACTTTTGAAGTTGTTCAGATGCATTCCATTAAGAAGACTTCACCTTGCCTTGGTACTAAACAGAGAAGGGGGATTGGAGCTCTTTGAGCTGGAGGTGAGAGTTGGCAGAGTTGACAAATTAGGTGATCACACTTTGAAACATATATTGAACTCAAAACCAAGAACTTTGTACCTCCAGAAATACATTAATTTTTTGCAGGTGGAATGAATTCTGAGGGGGAAAGTTTCTTTCCTTCCACGGCAGGAGGATTAAAACTCAGATGTTTACAGCATATTTTGTCTGCTCTTTTGGTGCTCCAATGACAGTATTTTATTCGTGCACAAGGTCTGTGCCATGATTGGTAAATTTTGAGATATACAGTAAGTGTTTGATGTCTATTTTAACAACTCTTTGTGTACTAAATGTCTTTCTTTTACTTTCTGTGCGTTTTCTTTAAGAAGCAGACTGTGAGAAATACTTTGATTTTTCAGAGAAGTGGTTTCAAGGTTTATGTAACATTGAAAAATGAAGCAAATCCCATGACAAAAGCTTCTAATGTAGTTTGAACCATAAAATGAAACATTTCTCAGTGACTTTGTATCTCAAAGTGACTGCTGATTGTTAGTGTTGCGTATTTGTGAACATTTCACTGGTAAAGGGAGAAGTTATGTTTAGAAATCTTTAAAGTGTGTGTTCAGGCACTTCCTCGCAGATGATTAACTGGAGTATTGCACAACACCTTTTTTGTTTGTTTTTTTTTTTTTTTCCTTAGAGAAGAACAAGCTTATGATGAAATAAACAGAGAGAACAATTAGGACCACGCTCTTGAAAAGAACTGATGCTCAGCAGAGTTTATTTTTCATGAGCTTGGTTTAGACACAAAATATTCCACGAAGAAATTGACACTAAAAAAATAGCTTGAAGATGTCCAGGGGACATCTCAACTTTGTATTCTGCATCAAAGAAAGGCTGTACCTAAAGCAGCTGAGCTCATGAACTGTTACGCATAGTACTGGAAAACTTTGTCATTTTCTGTTTCTGAGGCTTCCAGTGAGAACAAGTTCATTTAAGACTTCTGTGTTCTTTTGAACCAAATGTAAACTTGTCAAGTTGATTTATTCAAGTTTGGGTCACTATACCTGAGAAAGAGAAGAGTTTTAAAATCCATTGGTTTTTTTAGTATCAATAAGCACTGTATCAAATTTGGCAGCTCTTCTGACAGTTGAAAATGTCTGCTGACATTAAAATACTTTTCCTTGGAATTAAGCTCTTACATGTTTGCAAAGCTTGACCTTGTTCCTGACATATTCTATAATAATACTAATTCTAGTAGAAACTGGTATTTAGAGAACCTGACTTGATATAAATTGGTAAGACTATGTCTTCTATTGTCTTCAGAGTTCTTTGATTTTCCTAGGACTAGGGAGCACCCGAAGCTTATCAAACATCCTTAAAAGACGTGATATTTAGGGTTTTTTAAAATGTAGGGCAGCTCTAGTGGAAAATGACTAAGTCTACTTATAAAATCATATTTTCATCAGTATTTGACAACACAGATGAAATTTCATGAAGCTTTCAAACTGTTTACTCAGCTGACAGTGATGGCACGTGCACCACTGTCCAGCTTCTCCACAGATAAACTCTGCTCAGGCTACATCCAAACTTTCTCCCACATTCCTTTGGGGTTTTGACTAAACTGCTTCATGCATTCACCACATTTTCTCTTAAACTCATCTCTTGAACTTCACCCATTTGAAATCCTAAGCAGCATCTCTTTTTAACTTAAACAGAAGCAGGGCAATGGAGACTCTTAAAGGTTATTTATTGCATTTGTAGATGTGGAAGGAGCAAACATCTCAAGTGTCCCAAAACTGCACTTGAAACAACAAAGCAGTAGTTTTCAGCAATGTGAAAATGATGATTTATTTTGTCATTCTTCGGGGTAGGTGCAGCATAAAATCAGAAAGCCAATGTAAAACCGTGACTCCTTGCTGTGTCCCACAGCCCCTTTCCCACCTCAGAAGGAACAGCAGCGAAGGATTTGCTGTTTGGCAGAGAGTTCAAGCAGTGTTGGGATCACGCTTGGAGCAGTGCAGTCTGTAACATCTCTGGCCTTGAAAGGTCTTGTCCAGAATATCCTCGGGGTGGTCGTTCTGAACAAGACCAGGAGTGCACAGCACATCTTATTACAGCGGTTCCTCTAAGGCAAATAACTGCTTCTTTTGATTTTATATAAGATGATGTCAGTTTCCAATCTGATTTCACTTCTACAAGCATAACTTGGTTCTGGAAAAAGATCAGGTTCTCACCCAAGGTCCAATAGATTGCAGGCATTCTCTGTTACAGCTGACAACCAAAACCTAGAAGCACATACAGACCTCAGCTCTGCCTTTGGGATGCTCCTGTTTGTATGGATGTCTCTAGCCTTTGACAGAAAGGGAAGCAAATAATTTATCTGGACTTTGAGGTCACACGTAGGACACAATTTCCTTCTACTGGAGTGGATCAGCGTACAAATCAGAAAAATGTGAACAGAGTAGGAGGAAAAGGTTCTGTGCTGTTTCTGTGCCGGGGTGTGTGAGTGCATCACTCTTAAACCTCAGGAAATTGTGCCGGGTGAGGAGGGGGGGGAGCGAGAGCGGCTTCATCTGTTTTTCAGTGGTGAACTGCAGAAATGCTTTCCAGAGGTCAGGGCCTAAAAACCAACTTTTGCTCACATACTGATTCTTAAAGCCAGTGCAAGGATTTACTGAGGGCAAAAACTGCGCATTTTAACTTGAATTTTCAATGTTAATATGGCAACAAAAGTATCCAACATTCATAGATGCCTTAAGTGACAGCCTTTTAGAACGGAATGTAGTCTTTGAACTGTTTTATAACCTAGAGTTACTGAGATTTGGGGTTGATAGGCATTGCCAAACCTTTATCTTGAAACAGGACAACCTGTTAAATATTTGAGTGTGGCCTGGTGTGAGGTTTTGCTTGTAGCAGTAAATGCAGATCAGTTGGCTACGAAATTTACAGCTAACCTTAGATCCTGAAACCTATACCTTGCCTAGAAATACTTGGCTTTGAATTCTTCCTTTCATTTCTTTTTTAGTTCCTATCCATACATATGTTACATATGTTTTCAGAGTAGTGATTGAAAAATGTTTTAACTTAATCCAGTGACATGTCCAAAAAGCTTCAAGGACAGTAGTTTTAGTAAGTATTCCCATATAAAAACAATTTGCTTATGTGGGTTTATTTTTATTTGGGTTTTTTTTACGTTTTTATCTTTAACGTATTTTGCATATCCAAAGCTCCATATTTTGCTTACTTTTATAATATGTGACAGAAATTTGACTTTAAATTCAGAATCCATGTGTGAAGGAGAAGCACGTCCATGTACGTCAGAGTGTAGGATTTGGGTCATTATTCAGTCTGAGGGGAAGTTGATTGGCAACAGCTACTGGGAGATGTTTAATTAGTGAAAACTAAGTGGGACATGAAGCTGTGTGAAGAGGATGCTTTTTTTCATTTTTAAAATGAGACGTATCAGCAAGTGTTACAAAATGATTGAATTGCAGTACAAGAAGGGATATCAAGGTGTGTTCTGGACCGTCCCATTGCTTTGAGCACAGGTGGGGTTAATATGTGTTTAGTTTATGTTTAAAGATAGTCTTCAAAAAAATGAGTCTTTACACCTGTCCAGGGAATCTCTTCAATTGCTTTATACTAACTGTGAATACGGTGGCATTGAAATTTTTTTTTCCTCTAAGGTCCATATCGAATATGTCCTGCTACAGTTTGTGTCCCCAGATCCTAAATCTTGTAGTCATGGAGAGTGCCTTATTCTCTTTCTCCTGGCAATGCCACTTTACATATTTGAAAATCAGTTGTTAGAGCCCTCTCATCACTGTAGTATTTTCTCATGTCCCTTGTTCTTGCTCTTGTCATGCCCGTGTATTTTTTATCCTGTTCTTGTTTTTATGCAGAAACACACAGGCTTTTCCATCACTACCGATGAGAAAGAGAATTTATATTCCATTTTGTCCCGTAACTTCTTTTCAGGCCGCTCTGTACCGAGTTCTTTGTGTATTTGCTAGCCAGGAAAGCAGTAAAACAACAATGTTCCCAATACTCGCCCTGTTTGCTGGGATAGTTGTTCTGTTCGGGTTTAGTTGCAAATTTGTGTTTATGTGCAAATAACTGTAAATATGTGTTTAGCAGAGTGGTCTGCTCTTGTTCAACGTGATAAAGGTGTTCCCACCCTTCTCAAACCAAAAGCCAGGGAAAGACTGCATTGGGTCAGCTCCACCTCTGATCCCAAGGCCGGAGAGGGAGGGAATCGGGTGGGTTGGGCGCTGGAACGCGCACAGGAACTCCAGTGTGCTCGTTCATTTACAAGCCTGAGTTCCAAAATATCCATCCTGTTTCAGAGACAGAGCCAGAGCTCTTAAAATTCAGGAACAAAGCTGTGTGAAAACACTGTGTACGCAGACAGGTCTTTCCTCCTACTCGTTTTTCCTCCCTATGGCAAAAGCACTCCTGATGTGGCCTGGCCTGTGCCGCAGCTTCTCCAGCTTCCATTTTTCCAGCACTTGTTTGGACTTGGGTCGGACCTTTCACTTCCACATGTGTTTAATAGAGTCCCGACCACCTTCCTGCTCTCTCAGTAGTTTTCTTTTCTGCTTAATTGTGCTTTAAAAGAACTTTTCTTGCTTTACTATCAGTCCAAAAGGTAACAGACCCAAGAGGGCCACCTACGTGGTTTATAGGATATGTATGCGTGTATGTAGGGTGTACAGAACTTAACTTCTGGCACTGAATTGCATGGATTTCATCTGAAGTGGGATTCACTGGAAGGAAATGAGGGCAAAGAGGGAGCCAGGAGAGCTGTAGTTTCCATTGACTCACTGCAACAGCAGTGACACAGATTTTCTGTCACTTATTTCCTGCAGTAAAAAACTGTTCTTGATTAAAAACCTGACAGTTCTAGGCAAGAGGGGCATGTAATGTGTTATTCACCTTTAGACCTTTCCACAAAACTTGCACACGGGGCAAATGAAGAATTTAACTAGCACTGATCCTGCTGTGGTTATACAGAAGCATCTTTTGTGTCACCTGAGTTCTTTTGGTGCCGCGTCTTCCTGACTTCAGGGCCTTCTGCACACTAACAAAACTGCAGATGGGCTTCCACCAGCTATCTGTCAGTGGCCCAGTGGTCACAGAAAGATGTGTCTGGAGCTCACTTCCTTTCCCTCTGGGCATGTTTCTCCAGACATCTCCACACGGTTCTCTTTGGCAGCCCTCTGCTGCACAGGATTTGGGCCCGACTGCTGAATTTATTCCGCTTTTGGAAGTTACTCTTGGGAAACTCCAATTGAACAATTGGCATTTAATTTTCTTGGCAATCATGAGCTCTATAATGCTAGGTGGACTTCACCACTTTTTGGAAGGCTAAGTGGAGTGTGCTCTTTGTTTGTTTCCCAGCATGTCATTTGTTTACTGGATAAAGGAAAAGTGCCATGAAAGCTGTCAGGTCACTTCCTTCTGCTGGATTTGGATTCATTTTGGCCTCTAGTGTGCCCAGTCAAAAGCCATGAAGGTGCAGCACATTTGATCCTCTGTGGTTATGTCAAGTCCAGCGTTTCTATCTTTGCAGACAATGTTTTCCTCCCTTCCAATCTACTCCCTCAAAACCAGTTAATGGGCTAGCCCATAATTAAATGCGCTTCCTTTTCCAGCAGAGAGGAAGGAAGCCTCCAAATCAGATGGACGTCACTTGGGCTGCAACTTTTGCAGAATAAATGTGTTTTTAGAGCAGGAAAATGTCTCCTGTTGCCAAAACATGGATAGGAACTGGTCTTCCTCTCTTTAATGGGCCATCTAAAGGTCAAGAGCCTGGATGGAGACAAATGGTGACTTTATGCCTGATGATTGCTTTGTTGATTTGAAATGTAATCCAGGAAGTCACTGGAAGCTGCCTGCAAGCTGATTGTTGCCATTTCATTGCCCTCCTCTCAACAAAAATCAAGGACGTGCAGATATATTCACCTGGAAAATAATAGTTACAATGGAAAAGCTCTCAAAAACAGTTTTCCTATGCCGTTCAATAGATAATAAATTATTTTCCTTTCCATACAGCATTATATATAAATCTGTAAAGGTTTGCAGTAGATGTTAGAAAAAGATTTTTTTAAAAGCTGTTACATTTGGATAATACTCATGCAAATCTGAGAGAAATAGTAATGAAGTGGTCACGCTGGTTAGAATATTTTAAAAAATAACTTCCTGAAATGTGGTTGTAGTCGGGTGGGGGTTGGTCTCTTTTTCCAGGCAGCACTGACAGAAGGAGAGGACGGGGTCTTAAGCTGCACCAAGGGTTGGATGGTAGGAAAAGTTTTTTACTGAAAGAGTGCTGAATTATTGGAATGATCTTCCTGGATTGGTGGTGGAGTCACCATCCCTGGATGCGTTTAAAAAACGACTGGCTATGTGGCACTCGGTGCCATGGTCCAGTTGAGGTGTTAGAGCATGGGTTGGACTTGATCTTGGAGGTCTCTTCCAGCCCAGTGATTCTGTGATTTGTGCTTGGGATGATCGAGCACATGAACAAGGTGTGCACGGAACTCGTCTGCATCCCCGGTCTTTCCGTCACATTCCAAACCAGGCGTTCAATTACTCTGTGATTAGTGGGATATTTCCACAGTATCGCTTCTTCCGCGTGGCCGGCTTGGGAAAAGCTGTCATGCGCACACCACTGCTCACCCTCCCTCATCCTCCCCCCCCAGATTAGCTCAGATGAATTTTTATGTTTAAAGTACAAACTCTACTCTTAGCAGAACAGCTAAGCAACTTCCCCATTTTGCACCTGTCTGACTATCTGATAATAGATTTCATTCATTTTCACATGTGTGGGTTAGGTGTTTTTAGGAAGTCGCCTTAGTTTGAGGCGAATAAAAAAAAAATTAGGTCATACAGATTTAAATCTTCCCACCTTCACTTTGAGATTAGAGTTCTTCAGTTAAATCTTACATTGAGTCTAAATGACTAACAATGTGATAAGTGATCAAGCTTGGCTCAGTGGGACATGTGCTGTACTCCAAAGAGTAGAGTTTCTTTCTGCAGGGAAGGGAGCACAAGGGATTGTTTTGTAGTTGTGAACTCAAGGTAGCTGTGTCCTTTCTGCACTTGGTTCCAGCTCCGCTGCTGCGTGATTTGATGGGCAATAGGAATTCGGAACACGGAGAAGCAAGTCCTAAACAATATCCTTCTCCCTAGAAACTCAGGAGGATGGAATGCTGTAAGCTCTTGCTCTCTGTAGAACAAATGCCAGCATGCTCAAAGTTCCCCTGTGGTGGAGCTCTCAGGGTTCATATTTTGGCTGAGCATGAAAGGCCAGCAGTGCTCAGAAAGAAAAGCGAGTTAATAAATCCACAGCCCACATTTATCTTCCTGAGCATTGCACAGCCTCTCAAATTGCTTGTCTCCCTCTCTCATGGATTAAACACTGGGAAGCAGCATGGGTCAAAGGACTGGGGCTGGCAAGGTGCCCTGGCCTCTCCTCTCAAAGGCAGCTCTGTCTGGAGGGCAGAGGGCAATGTAGCACAACCAGCAGAGTGGTTTTAACAACTGGGCAATGTTTTCCTGCTCTTTCTTTCTGCAGCCAGCACTCACCATCTGGGGGGGGTGTGTGTGAAATGCACATTGCAATTATAGCTGGACGCTGTTTCCCACGATTTGGGGCTGCGGGAGCATCCATCATTTTGCACGCTTGTTTGGCACTGATGAGCTGTTAATTCAAGGTGAGCTTCTAGTGCTGCTGCTTTCAGGCAATCCCGACGTTTGAAACATCTGCTGGTGCTTTCAGCACCTGCGCACTCACGATAAGGCAGCGCCTGCTGGTGTCCACACAGGGAGATTGATGGGGCTGGGTACAGCCTTCCCAGGGCTTCCTGGGCCTCTGACTGGTGGCCACGTGAGCTCCAGGGAGCTGGGACCTGATCTGCACTTGGGCACTGCAGCTGGAGGCCCCAAAGTGACTCCTCTCCTTGCCATCCCTCTGGTGCTGTGGAGTATCCCTGGTTTTACATTTTTGATGGTATTTGCCAAAACCCTCGTCTTGCATCCATAACTGGCACATCCAGAATTGGCACGTCCTTTGGGATTTTTATTTTTTTAACAAGAATATTTGGTTTTAGTTGGCATTAATACTCATTCAGTGATAGTAAGCACTGGTAGTTCTTCTAATTTCAACAGCCATCAATTATTAATCACTCGCTTTTGTGGCTATAATTCCTAAGGAATTATAAGATTGATTGTGTCTTGTTATACAAGTGGCTATTAATCCCCCGGGACTAGTTAGGGGTGTTATCCTACTTATTCCTGCAAAGTGTTTTTATAGCTTATATTTCATATATTATTTCATTACAATCTGCTACTAAGGAAGCAGTGGTTGAGAGGGATGAATATGGAACCAGCCTGTACAACTACGAACTCCTGAGAACAGCTGTGAGAGACATCCACCTGCTGCTGGGTTTTTTCAGTTTTTTTTTATTTTCTTAGCTTTTCCTGTGTTGTTTGTATGACTCACTCCTTCTAAGCAAGTAACCTGATTGAGAATCAGAAACCCAATCTGTCTCTTCCTGGCAAAATGACAAAACCCAGAAGAGGAAATGGAGTCAAGACTTAGAAAACTCTCTAAATAATTGTTCAATTAGAGATGTCACTGGAGACACTGGGACTAGGACTTACCTAACACAACTCAGGCATCTGAAGTGAGGATAAATTCCTCTTTGAAAAGAGATTAATGCATTTAGTTACTCTGCAGTTTCCCAGCTGAGATAATTTTTTTGACAGGCCAGCATTAATATTCCAAAGCATTTTCACCCAAGGGCTGTGGGGCCCGGGAAACAGGGAATTAGCAGTCACCATCAGTCTGGTCCTAAATGGAGAATTTGTTGTGCCTGTGTTGTCATTAGAGGGGAGGGGACTGCCAAGAGCTGGTGGGACCCTTCCTCGTGATAAATCCTGTCCCTGGGAAGCAGTGCCTGCCTCTCCTGCTCAGCCTGGGGAGACAGCCTGTCCCCGGGGGATGGTTTTTCAGGATTCCCTGCTGTGCCAGCAGTGTGTAGGGTTTAAAGGTACCACTCCGAGGCTGAGGCACAAAACATGGAGAACTCAACTGGGTAAAAACAACCCAAGCTGATCCCAACAAAGCGTTCTTATCTAGAGAGAGCGGCTGCATCCAGCGGGAGTGGTCCTTGTCACCTTCCAAATATCCTGCTCTGCAGCCCTGTTCAGTTCCAAGGCAGATCATGGGCACTCCTGAATTTGCTGGCCTGTGTGAGTGGTGGGAAGAGAGGCTGTGGAGAAAGGGGAGATGAATCTGTGAGATTTAATAAAGTAGGGCGGCTTTAGGACGTTAGTGCAAGCGGAAAAACCCCGTTCTTCACATTTCAGGGTAATCTGGTGAGTATTAATACACTGGAAAACCATCCAGAAAGGCTTCCTGGAGGTCAGAGCCGTGTTTTAGCGGACTCTCATGGCTGGAGTTTTGGGCAGGGGAGGGTTTGAATGCTCCAGTTGCAGTGTGACTGTCAGAGAACAGCTTTCCATCCATGGGACAGCTCTCTGCTGTGGGGAGCAGCAAGGTTAGTCCTGCAGGAATCTCCTCCCCGACATTAATAAACTTGAAGGGAAACAGATCAGCTCCTTTCCTGAGATAAGGAGTTGACTGTTGTAGAATTTGTGATAGGGAAGATATTTGAAACCCCTGCATGCCCGTGCTTCCGTTCTGAGGATGATTAGCTGAGAAAACCCACTCCTGAGTCTCCTACCTGCAGAGTTTTTCCTTTAGTCTTTTGGGGTTTTTAGGCTGCAAATATAACAAGTGTGTTTTATGGCTAGAGAGCTAGATATAATATTGTATTTATAGAGCATATCTAGAAACTATGTGTAAGTTCCAGGAGTGTTTGAATGACCTTCTCTACTCATGTGATTTAGTTTTGGGCAATCCTGTGAGGAGCAGAGAATTGGACTCTGATCATTATTTGTGCCTTCCAACTTGAAATATTCTGTAATTCCAACTGATTAGCATCAATCCCTATCTCCCAGTGTACTAAAATAGTGTGAATCTGTTCTAAATATGACAGGACTAAATAAAATACATTAATAAATACTTAATATCATTAAGCGTCTAGGGAATTGGTTTTTACCCTCAATAGCCCCTCATTGGTTAGGAATTCTGTCCTTTCCTAATAGGACACATCTTCATCACCTTGGGGATGGGAGAGAGAATAATGGCCCTGTTCCCCACTATTCCAGAATTCTGTTGGGTTTTTTGTTTTTTTTTTAATGTTTTGGGGGGTTTGGGGTTGGATTTTTTTTGTTTCATTTTTTGGTTCGTTTTTTGTTTGTTTTGGTTTTTGCAAGTTTTGGGGTTTTTTTTTCTCATTTTTGTGAGGTTTTTTGGGGGATTTTTGTGAGTTCTTTTAAACAATAATGGGGTTTTTTCAGTTGAAGGCTCTGCAGAAGGGGTCCCAGTCCCATGGGCAGCTGGTAGAGCAGCTCAGCTGCCGTCACTGAGTGAGGAAACAGTGCACAGGTGCTGGGAGTGGTTCTCAGCTGGCAATCTGAGAGCAAACACAGCCACTCCCAAGAGGAATAGAGAATATTTGAGAACATTTGGTGTTGGTGTTTTGTTTGTTTGTTTTTGTTTTGGTTTGTTGGGGGTTTTTTTTGTTGGTTGGGGTTTTTGTTTGCTTTGCTTTTTTTTAATTATTTCTCTTCCAGAAGAAGCAGTCTTTTCTGAAGGCACAGGAAAGGCTGTCTTTAAAGAGCATTTAAGTGAGGGATTTCAGTTTTTCTCCCACTTCCCATCTGTGTTTTAGAGCACTTGCTGGCTTCTTTAAGCACCTATTAAATATTGAAAAAATGAAGGCAGGGGGCAACTCTGAGATAAAGTGACTGGTACTTAATTACATTTCCTTGAAATGAAATCACTGCAATTAAAAGAAAACATCAGCACGGCCAACATTAACATCCTGAATAAGCTCAGCTCATGTGGGTTTCTGACTAAACATAAACCCCAGCTCCCTCAGATTAGGGAAGAATTTTTATCTCCTTCACTGTTCCCCTTATCTCTCCAATTCCAGTACAGAGGCACTAATATTTCAGCATATCAGAAGTCAATCAATAGTCTCACTTTCAATTTCAGATCCTGCATGAAATCTTATCACTGGCTAATTATTTCCACGTTACTTTCACCTTGGAAAGCAGGGGATTGAAGCCAAGATTTTGCGTGGCCATTTTTTTTTTCCATTCGTCATTGTGCAGAAATTTCATCGTTGCTCTTTTGATCCTCTGTGGTTAATTTTGCTGTTCCCCATGTAAAGTAGGGCAGCATGATGTCACTTAGAATAAAGTATTTCAGTGTACCTGGAGAGCTGTTGAAATCACTAAGTGCTCAGATAGGTAAATTCAGGCGAACACTTTCAGATCTTAAATGAACATTTGGGACATTCTGGGGGTTTTAATGAAGTTATGCAGAAGAGAAGAGGAGAATTATATATGAAGAGAATTCCCAGGGTGGGGAAAAGGTGAAAGAGGGCCCGTGGTTCTGAGAAGAAAGATATGGAATTAAGGCAGAATTTCCACCCGTGAAAATAAAGTCAATTCTAGAGTGAGGCATCTTTTAGAGAAGTTGCAGATAAATTAAATACATTACCAATTTAAAAAATAGCATCTTCCTGTTCTGCATACTGGCTTCTTTTGGTTGTGTTGCTACCTTTTTTTTTTT